>JBBPMR010000759.1:0-15089 GCA_038090415.1 Rossbeevera mucosa | reverse complement strand
TGCCACAGTCGTCTCTACAATCGATAGAACGACCTCTGCGACCGCTACCCCCACGCGGTATCTTTCGACCTTCGTCTCACAAAGGCTACGCTCGCCCCTACCCGGGTCAAGCGTAACACTTGCTGCGCATGACTCATTCCTGCTGTGCATTACTCATCATGACTCATTATGACTCATCGCGGCTGCGCACTATGACTCATCTTGCTACGCATTATGACTCATCTTCATTTCCCTGTACTTATATAAACCCGTCCATACCTTCTGTATTCCCCAAGCTAGATCTCCTCTGGATACCTCCGTTTTCCCCCTGTACTTCTATACCTTCGTCAATCTAGCCCACCTCTCGTCTTCCCTTCGTTGGGTGAATCTCTGTGTGTTTTCGTCCTACACTTGACTGGACGCTAGACTAGTAACACTTCACTTGATTGTGTTACAAGTCGTCTCTACAATCGATAGAACGACCCTCACGACTGCTATTTCCACGTGGTAACCTTTCGTCCTTCGTCCCTTTGTTACTCAGAGGCTACGCTCGTCCCTACCCAGGCCAAGCGTAACAAAAGATCTAGCTTCTCTTTTACAGTCACTATCACCGTGAACCGCCCACCATTTCTTGACCCCCTCGTAACCCTGACCCCCGTCGTCTAAGGCGACAACCTTCTGCTACATACCCCGTTGAAACCTCACCGGAACCCTCTGTCCACTCCAGTCTAGAAGACAACTCTTCAGAGCCCGATATCCTCATTCCTTCTCTCGAAGACGAAGATCAAACGCTATCCCTGTCCCTCCACTTGCGAACTGCTCTTTCACTACCCCCTGACCCCTATCCTCCTTCTCCCACTCCCGTCCAACCCCTACCCCCATGTCCAAACCCACCGAACTTCGCATCGCCTCCCTAGAACACTTTGATGGCTCTTATTCCAAAGCCATGCCCTGGCTCACTTCGGTTAACTTCTATCTCAAGGTTAATAAGGAAGTATACTCCTCCGATGCAAAGAAAATCGCATTTGCCCTCTCATTCATGACCAAGGGGTCTGCCTCTACCTGGGCCCAAACCTTCCGTCAGAACTCTATCAGCGACGATGGAGATATCACCATGGGAACGTTTAAAGACTTCATAAAGCTCTTCAAGGCTGCCTTTAAACATCACGACTCTGTTAACAACGCTATCACTTGGCTCTCCACTAGGCGGATGACCCAGAAGAAAAAGGGAGGACCATATGAACCCTCTCTCACTGACTATATCGCTCAATTCCGTAACAATGTTGCCCAAGCTGAGATCGTCGACCCCAATGTTCTCATCTCATACTTCGGAGCTGGAATTCCCCCCGCCCTCACTCGCCGAATCTACTCTATGGACACTGTCCCCAAGACCATCGAGGACTGGTACCAACGTGCCACTCAGTACCAGGCTCAGTGGGACACCGCTAATCTTGTCATCTCCCGATCCCACAATCCCCTTCGTAACACCACCTCCTTCTCACAACCGACTACCTCCTCCTCTATCCGTGACCCAAATGCTATGGATGTTGATGCTATTAAAGTAGGGAAACTTACCCTGGAAGAACGCAAACGATGCATCGAGAAAGGACTCTGCTTCCACTGCTGAAAACCCGGACACACCAATGCCGCTTGCCCGAACTTTGCATCCACATCCCAACCTCCCAAAAAGAAGGTACAGTGTGTTGAAGAAGATCTCCCTAAGCTAGAGGAGGTAGAGGATGACGAAGACGAAACGGTTGGAAGGGTTCGCTTCTCCGCCACCACCCAATGGGATTTTTGAAAAGGAGACCTCGATCAACGCAAGGATCTCCTAGTGCTACGTGTGCCCCTGTAATAGTATCACAATCCGCTAAATCCATGCGTATTCCTCTGCAGCTTGTGGTACCTTCGCACATGATGAAAGTCGTTGACACTCAAGCCCTCGTCGACAGCGGTGCAGATATTTCCTGCATCGACTGGATGTTCGTTCGAAAACACCACTTACCCACTACGAAACTCGACGTCCCTATCTTGGTCAGAAACGTCGACCAATCTTCGAACAAGAATGGTGAAATCTGCCATACTTGTACCCTCTATGTCAACATCGAAGGGATCTCTCAAAAGGTCCTCTTCCATGTCATGTCCTGTGGCAAGGAAAACCTTATCCTTGGCCTTCCCTGGCTTCACACTACCAACCCCTTCATTGACTGGAAATCCCAGACCCTTACCATTGATGAATCCTGCGACCAATCTAAAGACTTATACTCCACTTATGTGGCCGACTCTCACCGCCACGGCTCATGCTTCCGCCCTCCGTCACCCACTCCGTTCAAACCTCCACGACATACTAAAATCCTTCCCAACACCCAAGAACGACTCCATTCTTATTTGGATTTCAGCGATCCCCATGAATACATCCTCCGAGCCAAGGAGAATAGGACCATCAACCGTGTCATTCGAGGAGTCTGTCGTTTCGCTCCCCTTGGTTCTCCTTTATGTTGGAAAATCACCTCCTCCACCGAACTCGCCGCTGCTGCCGAGAAAGCAAAACCGCCTCCTGTCCTTCCTGAGGAATATCAGGCCTATGCCTCTGTCTTTTCCGAAGATACCACGGATCACGTCCCACCGTCTCGCCCCTACGATCACGAGATCAACCTAAATGAATCCTTCGTCCCTAAGATTGGGAAACTATACCCGCTGTCCCCTAAAGAACACAAATCCATGGACGACTTCCTCGAGGAAAACCTTCACTCTGGGAAAATTCGCCCTTCAAACTCCCCCCAGGCCTCCCCCTTTTTCTTTGTAAAGAAGAAGGATGGCAAGTTACGCCCGTGCCAAGACTACCGTTACATCAACGAACACACCGTCCACGACGCCTACCCACTTCCCCTCATCTCCAACCTCGTCGACAAACTCAAGGATGCCAAGGTCTTCACTAAATTCGACGTCCGGTGGGGATACAACAATGTCCGCATCAAAGACAGACATCAATGGAAAGCCGCCTTCATCACTCATAGAGGGCTCTACGAACCTACGGTTATGTTCTTTGGTCTTTGTAACTCCCCGGCCACATTCCAGCGCTTCATGAACGACTCCTTCCAGGACATGATTGCCGAGGGATGGCTTATTATCTACATGGATGATCTCCTGATCTTCTCCCCAGACGACGCCACTCATACGGAACGTACCAAACGCGTCCTCCAATGGATGCAGGAACTTGATCTTCGCCTTCGTCTCTCCAAATGCAACTTCACCACCAAGGAAGTTGAATATCTAGGCATAATTGTCCGACCCGGACAAATCGCTATGGACCCTGTCAAACT
Source organism: Rossbeevera mucosa (assembly GCA_038090415.1). NCBI lineage: Eukaryota > Fungi > Basidiomycota > Agaricomycetes > Boletales > Boletaceae > Rossbeevera > Rossbeevera mucosa. The sequence continues at coordinate 11,787 of JBBPMR010000759.1, read as the reverse complement.
TGATGGGATCGCCTCCTGGCCAACGCCTACGAAAGTTAAGGAAGTGCACTCTTTCCTTGGCTTTGCCAATTTTTATTGCCGGTTCATACCGGACTACTCTATTATCGCCTGCCCACTCTTAGACCTGACCAAGAAAAACCTTGCATGGTCCTGGTCTCCCGCTTGTGAACAGTCATTCCAATCCCTGAAACAACTTTTCCTCTCCAAACCTGTCCTTCGACTCCCAGACCTCTCCGCCCCCTTCGCTATCTCCACTAATGCCTCCAAATATGCTACTGGGGCCATCCTTCTCCAAACTGATTCCAACGGAGACTGGCACCCCTGTTCCTATCTGTCCCAGACGTTCTCATCCGCAAAATGCAACTATGATATCTATGACCGCGAACTTCTTGCAATTATCCGCACCCTCAAATCCTGGAGACATTACCTCCACGGATCTCCGTTCCCGGTCCAGGTCTTCACTGACCATAAAAATCTTACGTACTTCCGCCAAGCGCAACATTTAAACTGTCGCCAAGCGTGCTGGCTCCTCGACCTCTCTGATTTCAACCTAAAGATTGTCCACGGGGCTGGTAAACTCCTTGCGGGTCCGGATGCACTCTCTTGTCGCTTGGATCTTTGCCCTGACACCCCTGACAATGACAATACAGTCCTTCTCCCCGACTCCCTCTTCGTCCATCTCATCGACGCCACGCTCAACGATGTCATTGCCTCCTCCTCAAAAGACGATCCCCTCATTTTGCAAGCCCTCCAAGCCCTAGATGGCAAGGTTCCCCCTGCATTTCGGTCTCGTCTCTCGGACTGGCAATTCCACGCTGGCATACTCACCTATAAGGATCGCGTATACGTACCTCCTGTCGACTCCCTCCGTCGCTCTATCTTGGAACGATGTCACGACCACCCTACTGCCGGTCATCCCGGTTACTTGAAGACTCGCCAACTCGTCGCTGCTGAGTTTTGGTGGCCTGGCCTTGCCCAATACATCCGAAAATACATTGAAGGTTGCGCTCTGTGCCAACAACATAAGACGAACACCCATCCTACCGTCCCGCCGCTCACCCCGATTCGGTCTTCTTGCTCTCGTCCTTTCCAACAAATCTCTTGTGACCTCATCACCGACCTCCCACCCTCCTCTGGCTTTGATTTACTCTTGGTTGTGGTCGACCATGGGCTTAGTAAGGGGGTAATTCTCTGCTCCACAAAGAAAACCATCACCGCTGAGGGAGTAGCCTCCCTTTTCTTTCACAAAGTTTACACCCGCTTTGGACTATATGATAAAATCATCTCCGATCGTGGTCCACAGTTTGCTTCAGCCTTCGCTCGAGAACTCGGATGTCTCTTGGGTTATGATCTCTCCTTATTGTTACAAACCTCATTATTTAACCTAGCTTTCAAGTGCTTGTCTTATCTTATCTTAGCGCGCGCCAATCTTATCTCTTATCTAAGCGCTCGATCTCATCTTATCATGTCACGTGACTCGAGTCCAAACCACTATGACATCATACCTCATGGTTAGTACATGCTAAATGCATGGTAACCTCATGTTGTAGTTCTAGACTCTTGTTCCCATAGTCGTAGTACATATATAGTAGTTTATCTCACGCTGCGTCATCGCTTACTGAGCACCTACCCTAAAGTACGCCTCCTGGCCAACGCATGTATAGTAGTATATAACAATGCTAGTACCAGCCAGACTCCTTAGTCTGTTCTGGTTGATTCCTGACCTAAAGCAGAGTCCTTCCTTGTCTTAGTATTATTGGTGGTGACCTAGTGCCTTAACTGTATAGTTTTGGTCGTTGCCAACACTATCCTGACCTCTTGGGCTGGTTTCTTCATCTGGTGCGTCTGTTCCGTCGCCGCAGTTATTCTGACCATTTTTAGGGTCTTTCACTTTGTTATTGACATCATTCTGCGCAAATCTGGCACCTTCTGACTCGTGTTTGGATTTCCAGCAGGCTGTTTGTTTGTTCTGAGTGCGTTCTGGGTCTCTAGGTGAGTTTGGCACATCTGTTTCATTACCGCTGATGTCCCAATATCTTTCTAGACATCCCTGTGGGTTGTCGTCGACTTCTAGTGTGTGCGCATTGCCTTCCGGACTTTCCAGCTTGCCTAGGTCTTTGCATGGTGAGTCTTCTTCCTTGGTTTGTTTCTGTTATGCTTGGCCTGGATAGGGACGAGCGTAGCCTCTGAGTAACAAAGGGACGAAGGACGAAAGGTTACCGCGTGGAAATAGTGGTCGTGAGGGTCGTTCTATCGATTGTAGAGATGACTTGTAATACAATCAAGTGAAGTGTTACTAGTCTAGCGTCCAGTCAAGTGTAGGACGAAGACACACAGAGATTCACCCAACAAAGGGAAGACGAGAGGTGGGCTAGATTGACGAAGGTATAGAAGTACAGGGGGAAAACGAAGGTATCCAGAGGAGATCTAGCTTGGGGAATACAGAAGGTATGGACGGGTTTATATAAGTACAGGGAAATGAAGATGAGTTGTAATGCGTAGCAAGATGAGTCATAGTGCACAGCCGCGATGAGTCATAATGAGTCATGATGAGTAATGCACAGCAGGAATGAGTCATGTGCAGCAAGGACGAGTCATGCGCAGCATCGATGATGAATGAAGATGAGTAATAGAGGAAGTGATGACTAAGGTAGATGGGTTAAGGGTATTGTGTCATCACAGAAGAAAGAAATGGCCGAGGCGTGGTTTGAACGCAGGGCTTGGTAGTCCGTAGTGAAAACGAAAAGAGAAGAAAAGAAACAGCGAATTGTAACATTACCCCCTTACTATGTCCAAGCTACCAGCGAAGGACTAGAAGTCTCCATAGGAGGGGCCGGGGGATCCGGTGACATTGGCATACGCGGTGTCATCCCAGACATCATTATCGACGAGGGTATCATCAGCCGACGGGGAGCGGCATTGGCGAGGAGGAGGAACTGGACGAATACGGTTGGACCGGCGCAAGTGGTTAGAGCGAGAGGACCTAGAAGACTGCGGCGAGGATTGTGGAGACGAAGCTGGAGAGGGGATGCCTGGGGGGCGCCTTAATGGACAGCGGCCTTGATTATGGCCCAGTCGCCAGCATAGGCAGGTCGGGCACTGATAGAACATGCAGTCGTTGCATCTATGTCCAAGGTGGTGACAATGAAAACAGGCTTCATGATAACGAGGGTGAGAGCTGATAAGAGGGGTCTGTCCGTGGTTACCAGTCCAGTGTGCCTCTGCATGGTCTAGGGCGTTGATCTCGTTGGACCCGAGTGGTGATGATGATGCCGATGGTGTATCCGGGGAAGGGATGCATTGCTGCCGACTAAGTTCCAAGAGGTAGCGATCCAGATCCTGTAAGAATTCCCCCATTCCAAGTTGGTATAGGGCGACTGAGAGGGCTCCTCGAAGTTCGTTACGGATGGTGGATAATAGGGACCCGATGAAGCCGACATGAGCCTGAGCGGTAACGTGGGATGCGATAGGAGTGAGGCATTCCGCCTGGAGATATGTGCGGTATAGAGCGTAGAGTGGGGAACCCACGTCTAGATAAGCAGTGATAGAAGTGGCGAGCTGCAAGTTGGTGATGTATTGGTTCATAAGGTGGATGTACTCCTCGTCGGGGAAGTCGTCACGAAGGCGATTAGCATAGAGGGGAATGTTAACAGAGAGGATGGGCATAGGGAGACAAGTGGACGGTGTGGTAGCGAGCAAAACGGAGATTAGTCCTTCCTGGGCGTGCCATCCTGATGCAGATTGATCACCCCAACCGGCGTTGGCAGTGGTAGAAGTAGTATCTAAGGGCGTAGAAGAAGAGATGGGTGAAGATACAGAAGACGGAGTAGAAGAAGTGAATTCGATGGCCATAATGGATAACGAGTTGGGAAAAGGTTAAGGGCGACGTTTTGTTTTCTTTGGTGAAGATGATGGGGGTTCTGAGGAAAGAGGGAAAGCGAGAGGGTGGAGTTTCTTATAGTTGGAGAGAAGGAATTTGGCGTGCCGCAACTCTGACTTGGCAATCCACGAATCTTCTTCGGCAGAGTACCCTTTCCAACGGATCAAGAACATATGGTGTGACGGGGTTCCGCGGTGGTGTAAGATCTGTTCTATTTCATATTCTTCTTCTCCTTCTACAAGTTCCAAGGGTGGCGCAGGGAAATTCTTCCCATGGACGGAGTTTTCATGATAAGGAGTGAGGAGTGAGGCATGGAACGTGTCATGGATCTTCCACGTTTTGGGGAGGCGGAGTTTGTATGTGATTGGTGATAAGACTTTCGTGATGGTAAAGGGTCCTTCACATTTAGGGGCAAATTTAGCATGAGTCATGTTACGATGGAGGTTCTTGGCTTCGAGCCAGACCTTATCTCCGAGGGCGAAAGGAGTGAAGCGTCAATTAGAACGAGAAGCCATAACCTGTCTAGCTAGTTCGTGGGTGGCAAGGGCTTCACTACGAGCTGCAGCGAGGTCCTTGAGATGAGTTTCGACGGTGGGGATGTTGGTATCGGGAATGACAGAAGGAAGGGCACGGGGTTGAAAGCCGAGGATCAGGGAAAAAGGGGATTTATTGGTGACGGAGTGGGGACGGTGGTTATGAGCGAACTCGGCGTGGGAGATCAAATTGGACCATGAGGTAGGGTTGTCACCACAGAAGATGCGGAGGTATGTTTCCACTTCCTGGTTGACTCATTCAGTTTCTCCGTCAGATTGAGGGTGATATGCGGTGGATAAGTGTTGGCAACGACCAGAACTATACAGTTAAGGTACTAGGTCACCACAAAAGACGAGACTTAGAGATGAGGGACTATTTCAGGTCGGGAAATCAACCAGAACAGACTAAGGTGTCTGGCTGATACTGGCATTGTTATATACTACTATACATGCATCGGCCATGAGGCGTACTTTAGGACAGGTGCTTAGTAAGCGATGACGTAGCGTGAGATAAACTACTATATATGTACTACGACTATGGGAACAAGAGTCTAGAACTACAACATGAGGTTGCCATGCATTTAGCATGTACTAACCATGAGGTATGATGTCATAGTGGTTTGGACTCGAGTTACGTGACACGATAAGATGAGATCAAGCGCTTAGATAAGAGATAAGATTGGCGCGCGCTAAGATAAGATAAGACGAGCACTTGAAAGCTAGGTTAAATAACGAGGTTTGTAACATTACCCCCCTACTAGGAGTGAGATTCCAGATCACAAATAAGAGAAATTGCAATAATCGAGACCCAGAAGTCAATCGACCAGGAACAGATCTCAATATTCGGTGGAACCAGAGGTAAAGTTAATCACAGGGGTATTGAAAACACCCTGGAATAAGGCTCGAGACATATTAAGGCGACGAGGCGCACTAGGGTTTTTCTTGTGAAACAAGGCAATAGCATCTTTTCCATGCTTGGCAATAGAGGAAGCAGCTTCCCAGGTATGATCAGAATCATTGTAACCTTTCCAATGAATCAAGTACTGGAAACCGCGACCAATAGGGCGAGAATCCACGATATATTCTATTTCGAATTCCTCGTGACCTTCATCGTCAACGGAAATAGGACCAGGTTTTACAACTGGTTGTCCATCAAGAGGTTCAATATACAATATAACACGTGAGACATTCACAATGTTACGAGCACCAATAGACTTTGGGAATAACAATTCCACGGAGTTGGTATACACGTTAGTGACCTGATAAGGTCCAATCCACTTCTCAGTTAACTTTTGAGAGGGTCTATCGGTAATAGCCAAGTGTTCTGATGACAAGAGAACAAGATCACCGATTTTGTAATCAGGTGCCTGTGATCGAGATTTATCGGCCTGAAGTAACATTTTGGCACGAGTTTTCTCAAGGTTAGATCTAGCAGTTTCCATATTGGCTTTCATATCATTCGCGAATGCTTCTGCAGCAGGTGATTTCACTATTTTGGGTTCTATGCCCATATGAGGGGTGAACGTTTTTGTAAGCTGAAAGGGAGTAAACCCTGTCGATGATGATTTCGTATTGTTGAAGTTGAATTGCACTAAGGCAAGCCATTCAACCCATTGAGATTGCTTTTCCGCGGCAAACAGGCAGAGATATTGGTTTAATTCTCTATTAATATGCTCTGTTTGTCCATCGGTTTGAGGGTGATAAGCTGTAGACATTTTCTTTTCAATTTTCAACAATTTGAGGAGATCAATCATTATTTGTCCGGCAAACTGTGGACCACGATCTGATACAATAGAATCCGGCAAACCATGATGTTTCCATACATAGTCTTTGTACAATTGCGCGGTTTTCTGTGCAGTGACTGATTTAGTAGTAGGGATAAGAGCTACTTCTTTAGAGAAGCGATCCACCACTACAAGCACACTATCGTATCCATGTGATTCCAGAAAGCCAGTAACAAAGTCAGCTGAGACGTCTTTCCAAGGGCCAGATGCTATTGGCAGGGGTTGCAATTTTCCTGCAGGGGCTATATTCGAAGGCTTCATGCGGGCACATCGATCACAAGATTTGCAATATGTTTCTATGTTGGCTTTCATGCCGGGCCACTTATAGTAGCGAGCTATCAATTCTTTGGTTTTATCCAGGCCTTTGTGTTACGACCCTCATTTTTGACCTAAGTCTTAAGCGCTCGAGTTATCTTATCTAGGTGCGCGCCTATCTTATCAGATTAGATTAGCGCTTGCAGTCATCTTATCGAGTCACGTGATCGAGGTCTAGAACCAATGACGTCACAATAGTCTAGAACATGATGTCATATGATGTCATACCTCATGGTTTAAGCATGGTACACAGCCATGCCTCATTGTTCACATGTGTGCACTGGTTTGCCTCATGTTCACCTCATGGATCACATAACCTGTGCTCCTCATTGCAATCTCATGTTATCATATATCCTTATATAGTAGTTAGTCTCACGATACGTCATACCTTATCTCACACTTGCCCTAATGTACGCCTCATGTAGAACATGTGTACCGTAGTATATATTGAATGCAGCACCAGCCAGACTCCTTAGTCTGTTCTGGTTGATTCCCGACCATAACTTGCCCCTTTTCATAGTTTGTTTCCTAGTGGGTGACCTAGTGCCGTTTCCTGTATAGGATTTGGTCGTTGCCAACACTTTGTGTCCGGCGAGTGGATGATCATGAAATTGCGTCATTACTTCTAAATGTAAATTCCTAGGTACCCATATTTTTCCATCATATTCCCATAATCCATTACTATATACTGATCCTTCAGCGACGGTGTGTTTCTTTTGCTCTATTTTTATCCTATCAAAGAGTTCGATTTCTTGTATACTACGTATTTTTGAACTATCTATCATGACGGTATTTTTGTTATTGTTTTCTATTCCTATACTATGATCTTCTCTTCTAGATAAGGCGTCTGCTTTTCCCATTGCAGTGCCGGGTTTATTTACTAATAAATAATCAAAATGAGAGAGGTATTGAGCCCATTGAGCCTGTCGTTTGTTCAGATCTTGAGATTTCATAAAGTACATAAGATTTTTGTGATCTGTCCAAACTTCGAACTGATGTCTAGCTCCTTCTAGATAATGTCTCCATTGTTCAAGAGAACAAATGATTGCTAACATTTCTTTATCGGCAATCGGGTAATTTCGTTCTTCTTTAGTCATGCTATGAGACATATAAGCGACAGGGTGCCATTTGTCTTCCTTAAGGGTTAACAATACTGCACCAGTTGCGAATTCTGATGCGTCGCATTCGACACGATAAGGGGTCGTGTCATCCAGATATGCCAAGACAGGCGCGGTAGTAAATTTTTCTTTTAAATTATCGAAAGCCATTTGTTGTGCGTTTCCCCAGCACCAGGGTTGATCTTTTTTGGTTAAGTCATGCAAGGGTTGGGCAATCAAGGAGTAATTCTCAATGAAACATCGATAGAAGTTGGCAAGTCCCAAGAAGCTACGAACTCCTTTTACGTTATGAGGGACGGGCCATGACGTGATTCCATCAAGCTTATTTTTGCTCATGGAGATTCCATCTCCCGATACATCCATTCCGAGCATGTCTACTTTTGTTACTTCGAAGTAGCACTTTGACGGTTTTACAAACAGATCGTTTTCATGAAGCTTTCGAAGTACTCTTCGTACGGCTTCGCGATGCTTCTGTACGTCATTGTGTCTTGAGAATATCAATAAGTCATCAATGTATACAATAACTATATCTTCATCTTCAGCAAAGATTTCGTTCATCATTTGTTGGAATGTAGCAGGACTATTACACATGCCAAAGAACATTACAGTTGGTTCAAAGGCTCCTAGGTGGCAGACGAAAGCTCCTTTCCATTCGTCGCCTTCTTTGATACGGACATTGTTGTATCCCCATTGAAGATCCATTTTGGTAAACAATTTAGCTCCTTTGAGCTTATCTATGATTTGCGATATTAACGGCAGAGGATAGTTATTTTTAATCGTGCCTTCATTTAAGTATCTATAGTCCATAACCATACGTTTCTTTCCATCCTTTTTTGGTATGAAGAATACTGGCGATGTCTGAGGAGATTTAGAAGGTCTGATGTAACCCTTCTTCAATTGTTCGTTTACGAATGCTTTAACCTCATCTTGTTCAGCGAGTCCAAGCGGGATCAATCTACCCTTTTTGGGTACGAAATCGGGTTTAAGATCTACTGCGTGGTCCCATGCTTTACGTTCTGGGAGGCATTTGGACACTCTTTCCGAAAAGACATTGAGATAATCTTTATAATGTTCAGGTACCAACTTAAAGGCGTCTTCTGAACTCGGATCGGGGATCGTGAATTGATCCGTGTACGTATTGGCTATATAGGACTTCTTGTATTCTTCCATCCTATTGCAATATGTGGCGTTTAACACCTTGCACGACATAGGACATCTGTCCATGTGTACATGACCTAAGGTCCAATCAATAGAAGGGTTGTGGTCCCTTAACCATGTGTATCCGAGAATCATCTGATTCCGGCCAAGATTGGTAACGTCGGCTATGACTTTTTCACGATGTCCCTGATAGTCTATAATAAGTTTACACGTATATGCAATGCCTCCAGCGGAGTTGATAGTTCCGTCCACGTTGTAGACAGGCACCACATTTTCAAGAGGGGTGAGAGGAATGCGGTTTTTCTTTGCCCATTCCGTATCAATAAATATGCCATTAGCGCCGCTATCCAGTAGCGCACTTGCTGAAATGTTTTTGTCTTTTTGTATTATATCTATTTTTAAGGTTATTTCCCTGAGTGGCTTCAGAGTGCGCACTCTTCATTCAGTTGGGTTCTGAAAGGACATATTTTTTTCTTTTATTACAGAATTAAGTACCCTTTTACCGGGGCCATGCTCAATCTGAGACGCTGTATCGGTTTTGTCATCTGGTAGGCTACCACATCGAGATGATGGAGAATAAGAAAATGAACTATCAGAATCGCTATCTAATATTACATGAGAATCAAGAGGAGAAAAACTATTGGAACAAGGTAAAGAAACAGAATTTGTACTAGCACTATCTAGGCGTCGAGTACGTAAAGAAACAGAAGTATAAGAAATATCGTCCTTCAGGAGTAAGGGGGCCTTACCCGATAAGGGCCTCACTGGGCTTTTCCCGAAGTCGCTTCCATGTCACGGAAGTATGCCCTAGCGGCATCAATGTCCATCCCCTGAATAGCTCCTTGCCAGTTGACAGCTGGCTGCTTAAAGGGGTTTGTTTGTTGCGCAGTTTTCTCTGCGGCGCAGACTTGTTTCCCTTTGAATCGGGAGCATTCCTTGCGGTGTCCTCCACATGAGAACCCGCACTCTTGACAACGTGTGGAGGCTGCCTTACACTCTCGTGCTCGGTGGCCTTCCTTTCCACAGTTGTAACAACCAATGGCATTTACTTGTTTTGCCCCCTGAATGGAGGCAGCGGCGGTGGCGAACGATCGAGATCCTCCTCCATACTCGGAAGGTTCTTCCCAAGCTTGGTGAACCACATCGACATTCATGGTGTTTGGATCCTTTCGAGGTCCTTTTCGGTACTCGAAGGCTTCTATGGCTTCACCATGCTTTTGGAGTATAGTGACATAATCAGCCACTGTAGCGCATCGCTCATCGGCCACAAAGATCTGCCAGATTATATCTTGACGGGCATTTTGTTCTAATAATGCAGTGCCCATGTAATCTCCGCAATTGGCTTCCTCATACAGAGTGAGCCATTTGGTGATAAACACCTGCATTCATTCTGTCGAACCTTGTTTTAGTGCCATCAATTTTCGTAATGACAGATCTTTGTGGTTCCCGATTTGGAACCGGTTTCGGAGGCCCCTTTCGAGTAGTCGGGGACTAGGATAAAGCTGGGTATCTCTACATTTTTTTAGTTGATTACGGGCCCAGGTTCCTGCACCATTTTTGTCTTCTTTGGCGCCAATTCGAGATAAGGTGGCCATGCACCTTTCCTTATCTGAGGGGTATGCTTCTTCGTTCATCTCCATGAAGACTTGCATCTTCAGCCACCATTCTTCAAATTTGTTATATGATCCATCATAACTGCCTGGATCGGGCACGACCGAGATTTTCTTTTCAACTTTGACTTGTGGTGCCGGTTTAGCGGCTGTGCTGGTTGCTGCTGCCTCGGCAATGGCGACTCGATTTTCTGACGCCTGCATGGTTGCATTCAGCGCATTTATGACCGCATTTTGATCTGCGATCTGCTGCTGCAGCGATGCGAGCAGAGCGGCGATGTCGGCGTTGGACATTTTCTATGTATCGTGTGACGGCAGGGTTGGGTCCGAAGTTAGGTAAAAAGTCTCTTTCCAGAGGACAAGGTCCGGCGTCGTTAGGGTCTATTTCTGGAGTGGGCAATAGGAGATGAGCAAAGTTAATTGTAGGCGGATATTGTAATTCGGGGGTAACGGATTCTTCTTTTACTGCTCCGTAACAGTAATTTGCTGAGAATGATGATGACGCTATTTTGACTAGGTGATTCTCACGAAGAGACCAACAACTAGAATACTAAACCTTCTTTTCTAGGGGGATCTCATGAAGAGTCCTTCTCAACTAGAAGTTAACCTGTAAAGTAAACTTGGGTCCACGAGTCCCAAAACGCTTGTTGGCATGAGTCGAAGGAACCAGGGTACTGCCTGGCTACGGCTGACAATTTAGCTTGCCAAGGCTGCGAGTCTTATTTTAGATCGAAGAAGCTCGTAATTTGATCCTTTCACGCAATGCACGCGGCGAGCTGCTCTCCCTCGAATGGGAACTACTGACTCGCAAAGCGAACGTACAAGACGCTACTATGAAACACAGTTTAGCCTCAGTTGTGGTCTGAGCAGGTTAAGGTTCCTGATCCACTATCCAAGCACGGTTGTTTTACACCCAAGTGGTGTGGACAAGACCAATACGAGTAAATGAGGAGAGGACAGCACAATGAAGGCCTCGAGTGTTGAAAGTGTTGAAGTCGAAAAGCGTGTTGCGATGGTAAGGCGGTCGCGAGCGGTGGTGAGGTAGTAGAAAGAGTCTGTTCTTATGTTGGCAACGACCAGAACTATACAGTTAAGGTACTAGGTCACCACAAAAGACGAGACTTAGAGATGAGGGACTATTTCAGGTCGGGGAATCAACCAGAACAGACTAAGGTGTCTGGCTGGTACTGGCATTGTTATATACTACTATACATGCATCGGCCATGAGGCGTACTTTAGGACAGGTGCTTAGTAAGCGATGACGTAGCGTGAGATAAACTACTATATATGTACTATGACTATGGGAACAAGAGTCTAGAACTACAACATGAGGTTACCATGCATTTAGCATGTACTAACCATGAGGTATGATGTCATAGTGGTTTGGAC
>JBBPMR010000758.1:0-15091 GCA_038090415.1 Rossbeevera mucosa | reverse complement strand
GGAGACGACCAAAGACGACAGATGGCGGTGGGAGATCAAGCAGGCGTTCATACAACATAAGGACCGGAGAGGGTTCAGGAAAGGAACGTTGCAAGTCCGCAACCATTAGATTCATCTCTGCGCTCTCAATAGGTTGGGGAACATGCGGAGGCAGAATTTGGTCGTAAACGGTGAGATCGGATGGGAGGTAAGTATGATGACTGCCCGATTTCCCGGTCCAGGCTAGAATGGTGACATCGCCTGAAAGGATGAGGATGTGTTCCAACAGCCGACCGACTGCTTGATTGCCCTCTCCATACACAACGGGGATGGCAACGTTGAAGATACCAAATAGTGAATACGCGATGTCTTCCGGCCGCGACGTTCTGCGCTTCGAAGCGAGGTACAGCTTCTCATGCACCCTATCCAATCCCGGCCGAAGTGTGGCTAGTTTCTTCGAAGAGAAGTTTGTTGCCGCCTCCATCTCCAAGAGAATGATAGGGGATTCCTTGTGGTTAAAGATGTCCAAACCGAGGTATGGCTTCCAATCCTCCGTGTAAAACCGAATCACCCTGGAGGCGACGTATTCTTGGTACGTCCACCCGCGAGTATTCCAGATGCTCTTCCATAGATCGCCTTGTTGTTGCGACTCAGAAAGGATACCAAAGAGATGGACAATTGTAAGTACTGCGAGGCGGTACCACCGGAACATGGCAACGACAGATTCTTGTCGAACATGCTCGTCCGTATAATCGATGCAGCACGTATCGCTCCATGCCCATCGGAACCCACAAGATTGAACCAAATTACAGAAACTGGTGAGCTTGTTGACTGAAGGGGATTCGGGTAGCCCAAAGATCGAGATATCCTTGACCATCTGAAGTGTTGGCTCTGGTTTCTGCCAGTGGTGTGATAATATCACATATCGGTAGAATTTCTCCGCCTCTTGCTTGATACGCGCATAGTCGAGAAGATCATGGGTAGTCATTGCGGACCGAATTTCATCGAAGATCAGCAATTCTTCAAACGCGGCAGCCTGCTGTATTTTATCATAGAGACGACCAGTGGCAGTATCGATGAGCACACGGGGTATGTCACGGATGGTGTCGTTGACGACCTTTTGGATGAGCGGAGTCGTGTCGAGATACCGGCTTCGAAGCTCTGATAACAAAACAACAACATAAATTTATATTGTGACGGGGGTTAGACTCGATGGCTCACCGTAAACTTCTGGTTCCGCCGAATCCTTCATCGTCGACAACATCGTTTCGAATGCACTGAACGCGTCCCTGTAGCGGCACATGCTACGCAATACAGAATGTTTCTTCTTGTATCCTTTGTGGTTCGATGGATCATGCTCAATCTCCTGATCACACAGCCATCATTGTCAACTATACACAATGTGCGAGTTATTCTGTACCTTGTTGATGCTGACAAGTTCATCCTCCAGTAAACTTGCTCGCGCCTTGCAGCATTTGATAATGATATCGTTCTTCGGGTTGAGCGCGAGTGCGCTTGAGTAAAGTCCAATGGCCGTCCCACGGTCGCTAGCAGTGGCTGTGTGCTTCTCGAGTTTTTGGATACAACGTCGTTTGAAATCTGGAGATTTTAATTTTCAGACCTTTCTTCGCGTTACCAGCAGAACCACCCACCAAGTTCCCATTGTTGTTGATCATCGATGGTATGCTTCTCTGGTAGCTCGTCCTTCATCGTTAACAAGCATTCAATCGCTTCCGTCACACGATCGTCCTCTTCTAGAATGTCACAGACTGCTCGGTAAAGGTGAAGCCTTGGAAGCATGAACTGAATGGATTCAGCATATCAAGTCACTCTAGAAGTTTGTAGAACGGGCGCTATACCTTGTCTACATCTCCCAATAGCTCGTTAGCTGAATGACAATGCAATCCCATCCTGGCCCATCCCATTAATACGATATTTGGAGGGAAGGGGACGAGTAATAATATAGTAGAGTACGCCTCAAACGCCTCGGTATATTTCTCTGTACTTGATGTCTCGTCTCCGATGGCCTGAAGCTGTGATACACATTGACTCCTGAATCCTAACAGCAGGGATTAAATATACATATTATGAAAAGATGCAGAAACTCACCTTCAATCCAATTCATGGTGAACTCATTGTGCCGCAGATCCTCACCCATGGTATGATTCACAGCTTCAGGCCATCGGAGACCAGACATCAAGTACAGAGAAATATACCGAAGCGTTTGAGGCGTACTCTACTATATTATTACTCGTCCCTTTTCCTCCAAATATCGTATTAATGGGATGGGCCAGGATGGGATTGCATTGTCATTCAGCTAACGAGTTATTGGGAGATGTAGACAAGGTATAGCGCCCGTTCTACAAACTTCTAGAGTGACTTGATATACTGAATCCATTCAGTTCATGCTTCCAAGGCTTCACCTTTACCGAGCAGTCTGTGACATTCTAGAAGAGGACGATCGCGTGACGGAAGCGATTGAATGCTTGTTAACGATGAAGGACGAGCTACCAGATAAGCATACCATCGATGATCAACAACAATGGGAACTTGGTGGGTGGTTCTGCTGGTAACACGAAGAAAGGTCTGAAAGTTAAAATCTCCAGATTTCAAACGACGTTGTATCAAAAAGCTCGAGAAGCACACAGCCACTGTTAGCGACCGTGGGACGGCCATTGGACTTTACTCAAGCGCACTCGCGCTCAACCCGAAGAACGATATCATTATCAAATGCTGCAAGGCGCGAGCAAGTTTACTGGAGGATGAACTTGTCAGCATCAACAAGGTACAGAATGACTCGCACATTGTGTATAGTTGACAATGATGACTGTGTGATCAGGAGATTGAGCATGATCCATCGAACCACAAAGGATACAAGAAGAAACATTCTGTATTGCGTAACATGTGCCGCTACAGGGACGCGTTCAGTGCATTCGAAACGATGTTGTCGACGATGAAGGATTCGGCGGAACCAGAAGTTTACGTTGAGCCGTCGAGTCTAACCCCCGTCACAATATAAATTTATGTTGTTGTTTTGTTATCAGAGCTTCGAAGCCGGTATCTCGACACGACTCCGCTCATCCAAAAGGTCGTCAATGACACCATCCGTGACATACCCCGTGTGCTCATCGACACTGCCACTGGTCGTCTCTATGATAAAAGACAGCAGGCTGCCGCGTTTGAAGAATTGCTGATCTTCGATGAACTTCGGTCCGCAATGACTACCCATGATCTTCTCGACTATGCGCGTATCAAGCAAGAGGCGGAGAAATTCTACCAATATGTGATATTATCACACCACTGGCAGCAACCAGAGCCAACACTTCAGATGGTCAAGGATATCTCGATCTTTGGGCTACCCAAATCCCCTTCAGTCAACAAGCTCACCAGTTTCTGTAATTTGGTTCAATCTTGTGGATTCCGATGGGCATGGAGCGATACGTGCTGCATCGATTATGCGGACGAGCATGTTCGACAAGAATCTGTGGTTGCCATGTTCCGGTGGTACTACTCCGCAGCACTTACAATTGTCCATCTTCTTGGTATCCTTTCTGAGTCGCAACAACAAGGCGATCTGTGGAAGAGCATCTGGAATACTAGCGGGTGGCCGTACCAAGAATACGTCGCCTCCAAGGTGATTCTGTTTTACACGGAGGATTGGAAGCCATACCTCGGTTTGGACATCTTTAACCACAAAAAATCCCATATCATTCTCTTGGAGATGGAGGCGGCAAAAAGCTTCCCTTGAAGAAACTAGCCACACTTCGGCCGGGATTGGATAGGGTGCATGAGAAGCTGTACCTCGCTTCGAAGCGCAAAACGACGCGGCCGGAAGACATCGCGTATTCACTATTTGGTATCTTCGACGTTGCCATCCCCGTTGTGTATGGAGCAGGCAATCAAGCAGTCAGTCGGCTGTTGGAGCACATCCTCATCCATGCAGACGTTGTCACCATTCTAGCCTGGACCGGGAAATCGGGCAGTCATCGCACTTACCTCCCATCCGATCTCACCGTTTACGACCAAATTCTGCCTCCGCATGTTCCCCAACCTATTGAGAGCGCAGAGATGAATCTAATGGTTACGGACTTGCAACGTTCCTTTCCTGAACCCTCTCCGGTCCTTATGTTGTATGAACGCCTGCTTGATCTCCCACCGCCATCTGTCGTCTTTGGTCGTCTCCGACTTTCTGGGTTTATTTTCCGCCTCATTGGTCTCCCCCAGCGCAAGATGTGTAATCCCTTCTCGAACCTTTACGTCTATCGTGCCAAGGCACCGATTCTCGGGGAGGTATGGATCGAAACCGAAGACGGCTCGCTCGGGGCGCAGAGGCTGGTCCTCGTTCATCCGTGGATCAGTCCCTTGCTCGACGAAGATTTCTCGGGTGGCGATCCTCGGTTTAATCTTGACATGCGCGCGTTGCGGCTCCTCGTTCGGCTTCGGCAACCTTTTGGAGCACTACTGCTAGCTTCGCAGAGGCGCGGGCAGTACAGCCGTGTGGCGACAGACAGTTTTATCAAGGTTCAGATCCGGGCTGAGACATCGACATCATTGAAGGAGTTGATGAGGTGCATTGATACGGTTGAAACTCAGTAGTCGGCGTTGTTGGCTTTGGATTTGGGGATATCCGTCTTGGCCTAGTGGCTGCTTCTTTATGTCCATGTTCTTTGCCACTCCATCGTCCTGGTCGGTTTGTTCTCTCTTCTCGTCGATGTTGATTTGTTCCATCTTGTTCCTTTCATACTTCGCTCTCCGTGCTTTACGTAATGCCTCTGGATCCCTTATTACATTCCGACTCGGAATCCGTCACAATTCCTCTTTCTTCAGCGTTTCACCCACACTCCGTGGTCGATCTGGTTTATCAGTTGATATCATCTGACGCAACTTTTGACTCTGGGCTATCTTGTTTTTGTATGTAATTCGCTACGTTTAGTGGAATAAAATATTGTCCTTCTAAGAGAGATTCATCAGATCAAAACCCGTGCCAGCTATCAAATCAACACTGACAGGGCTATCTGATTGGTAACAAAGGCTACCCAGGATCTATGTATTCTTGTTCACACATCTTATCTTTATATCCCCACAGTCCGGGATTGTGTCGAGATCGAATCTACTTTGGAACGGCTTATTGAACAAGGCTAGAAATGCAAGGTAACGGAGTCATTCAATATGTTGATGTATGTATGTGGAATGAGAGAAAGGTACCAGAATACCTTTAATTTCCTGTGCTCAGAAAACGAGTATTATGGGTAGACGATGGCGCACATAATAACCCTTGTTTGACTGGGAAGCGTCCAACAAAGACTTTTGTTATTGATGTTACAGAATCATGGTCCAGCTCGTCTTATGGAAGCGCGATGACCGGATGCGAGCAAACACAAGCATGACTCGGAATCCTTGAAAGCACTGAACGATCAATAACCGACTCAAAATAGCCTCAAGAACTGAGAAAAGTGATGCGGTTCCGAACCAGATTGATGTTCATGAACACATACGGTCGGTCATGTTTCACCGCGACGGAAATCGCGCTGTGAACGGAGGACAAGAATGAAAATATTCCACGATGGTGAGGATTGAGGACGCCGCGTCGGTGTAACTTAGCACCCGAACACAGCCTCTCGGTGGTCCGTCGGGAAACCCGGGCCGGCGATCTCTAAATAGGGGCTAGTTACTTATCCTCGAATGAATAAAGCCTGGTCACCGTCGTAGTGCACTAACACCATGACTTTCTTCAAAGCTCTGTTCCCTGGACGCTCTTCTCAGAAGTCGACTCCGGTCGAAGCAACCAATATGCCACTTGTTCCGTGCTGCGATCAGTTGCGCAATAGTATCGAGCCCACTCGACTCATCAAAAAAGTTGAGATTTGCAGCGCGCTGACTGTGGCAGGGGATCATAATCAAGACGGCGATGAACCCAATAACGCACACCATCATACGCTATTGCGCGCGTTCATGGAGCCTTCTCCCTCATCTGCGAGGACCAGCACATCGTCGCTTGCTTCTCTAACATCGCTATCTTCTGGAGAGGAGGTGTTGCTCGTCGAGCGCGTCCTGTCTACGGATGACGGGACATACCATTCCGTAGCCCCCATTGGAGAGGAGACGCTATCCCATCTGGACGTGCATGACCGCGTGTGCACTGTTTCTGAGGGCCCATCAACCGCACTGGCACGCGATCTCGAAGTCGAGCGGACCCTCACGTTCGGTAGTCACAGCCGTCATTCCACCTTCTCCCCCTCTGGCTCGACATCTTCCAAAACACCGTGCCTCACACTTGTACAGTTTGCGCAAGTCCTTGATTTTGTGAGTCGGACGACGGCAAAAACGATGGCGTGCTCGGGCGCGGACTGTCGATTTCAGTCACGATCATTTGCGTTCATGTGTTTGGCTGCATTGGCGCCAAGGTTGCCGCCTCCAACCCGGATGACGAAGACGATGTCAAGGGTGGAGGAAGAGGTAGACGAAGATCAATGTAAGGAAGTGGCCGTGGCAGAGGACGATACGATGTTTGAGCTGGGTGCGGAGGCATTTTTGAGCCAGGTGCCATGGTTGGTGAATGATGATGCGTCGATTGAGGCGGTGAGTCTGAAATTTGATGTTACTTGGTTGGTGCTGAGACCCTTTCTATAGATCCAATTGATCAAGGGGTTGAAAGACGAGCCTCGGAAGATGGCCAAGACGAGACTATTCCATTGAACTTTTCGTTATGGGGACTTTTGGTTTTTGATCGCCGGTTTATAGTAGGGTTATTTATGGCACTTATTTAGGAATGAAGTCTATGTATTTATCTATATCCATACTGCTAATTAGTATTTGGTAGCAACTCTAATGAAATGAGATCGACTTCCAATTGAACTTGCTGGCTGCCTTGGTTGCCCACTCTCTAACTATGGGCCCGTTTGAAGTACGCATGCAGTTTCTGGGTCTCCTTCGGACTCAACGTGTGAGTGTTTTCGGACCATTTTCTGTTCGATCGAATTTAACCAGCCTTTTGATTTCTCCTTTTTGTGCTATTACCATCGCCGTGCTGCGAACATTTTACTGGTTGATTATTTCACCTTGACAGGACGCAACAATCAATACAAGAAGTGGTCGGATATGCCCTCAAGACTCAAGTATTTTTCGAGATCTGGGGAGGATTTGTGGGAGTGTATCATCGAGGAGTGTCAAAAGGTGTGTGGTTCATTCTTTCCTTCTTCTCGTGCTGCTCTCTGTCTATGACTTGGTCGTTGGATTGCCCCTGGTTTCGTGTGAAGTTGACTGATCGTTGTCCTTGTGTGCTAGGGTTGCATCAGCCACCATATCAACATTCTCTATTTCCTCGACTGACTGTGCGAGCCGTCCTTACTCGCAAAAGCCCACCAACCACCGTCCGCTGAGTCGTCGTACGTCATTGTTCCACCAACATCCACCTGTCCATCCGACTCCCGTTCCTCTCTCTCGTCAGCTAAGCAAGCGCTACCAGGCACGCTCAACAATCCAATATTTTCTACGTCAACTACGTCTCCAGAGACCTCCGTTAGATCGTGGAATGCGTCGTCCCAGTCGGACGGCAGGGTCTGCCGAATCTCACGAGCACGAAGCAGGTTCGCTTTCACCCCTCTTGTTTACTGTGAAGAACTGACCCAATCATGCAGATCCTCGAAAATTGGCGCACAAAACGGACCACGAGCCCGAGCGGGTGGACGAAGTGATGCAGGTGCTCCAGGCAAACGCAGCCCACTGAGACTACGGCCTGACATCGCCCGTCGTTCGTAGCACCAGGAACACTGTGCGAGGACGGGGGAGGCACAGTTATCTCGGGGAGATCTTTAAACGGATAGAGGTGGACAGGTGGCATAAGCGGCTTCGAGAGCGGCGATGGGGGCAGTGTCACATGGGCATGGACAGTCGTCGCCGCACTCCGTGCACGAGTCTTCTTCTGCTGCAGCGAGTGCAGGGATCTGGGCCGGGTCACTCCGCATAAGCGCTTGCGACATTTTTGCCACTGAACGGTGGGGGAACGCTGAATTAACGCTGGACATTGAGTTTGAGAACGAATGGGAAGCGAAGAGTGATTTGAATGATGTCGGTTATGGAAGAGAAGGTTATCCCCATCTGAGGCGACGGGGTGAGGAGGAGGAAGAGTCAGCGGTGGGCGAGGGGCGAGGGGAAGAGCCAATCATTGGACTTGTCTTGATTTGTGATCGATGGCTTTTCCGATCGGAAGCTGGACCTAATACATAATTCTTTCTTCACAGCTAACCGCCAAGCTAAGCCACAATATTCTAACTGGTCCGGGCCTGTGGAGGGAACTTATTTTATACTAAATCAGAAAGTGGCGTGCTGTATGAGAACTTGTCCTATTCTAAGTCTGATTATTTTGCTGCTGTAGTCTAGAAGCCTCAGGTTGACGTTATATGTTAGCCACTAGTTCCTGTGGCCCGGACCACTTCGCACGCATGCCAGTGGCTAAGGCATCCTGTCCCAGCCAGTCACTATACATTTAAACCAATCCACTTTTTTGAACACCCGGAAGGTGCATGTTCAAGTTGCGCTCAGGTGGGTTCTCAGTCTGTGAAGTTTTTTTCATGATCGTTGTTGATGGTTCACATCCATAGCTTTACGAGTCCAATGGCCCGCTTTTTGGGTGTTTATCAAGGCTCATCGAATATACACAATGCCGAGTCGGTTGGCGCAAGGTTGGCGTCCAGTTTCTAGTTCTTCAAATCCTCTGAATTACAGATTTGCATCAATCCTGCTCACAATGCGGGCCACCAGCGTCTTTGGCTGCATTGTTTGGATTGGCGACTAGCTAGTTTGACTGGCGTCAACCGATTCGAACCTATCAGGCGCTGGTCAGTTACAACAGCACGATCACGGACGAGTTTACCCTAGGGTCTTTTCCTCTAGCTCGTCTGAAATCTGGTGTTTCACGCAAAGGTGGCGAAGCAGATTTACTCCTGTAGGTGAGGAATAGTTGTCCCGGACGTTCGAGACCTGGTGACACAGGGAACACAGGCATGATTGATGAGTCGACGTCGTCGTTGGATCAGCCTGTGGATCAGATTAGACTTCCAATGAGGGGAGCTGGGAGGTACTGGGACGTTCAGCGAAACTCACCGCCGAGTTTGTGAAGTCATGCCTTGCACGACTTTCTCCTGACTGATTAATGGATCCCATTAGGCGCGGGATATTTCCATTCTGAAAGACATGTTGGTTAAAGGATCAGCGCGATATCCGCGTCGGGAATACCAACCCTACGAAACCCGTCCTGCGCTATATTGACGAAGGTTTCGCCCACCGGCGATGTCCATCTGTGTAGGGTGGGAGTGTCAGCCAATCTGGCCACTGTGCCGCCGGTGGGTCGAAACACTCACGCATTTATGTTGACGCTCATGGCGTGGTGCGGTAGCTCGCTACACGATACCCATCAGAATACATTCTCCTCGAGGGACCGAGAAATTTACAACCTAGGGGGTCGGTTCCTGTGATTACTTGCCCTGAGCATTTCTTCGGCCATTGAGTCAGGAAAGAGCGGCATATTTGACTTTCCAAGGAACTACGGGGGTAACGGGTATGCTCTGCGGGCTGAACTCCCTTATATTTACCTCCATTGGTCTTCTCCACACCCTGCCATGCATCTGTGTACCTTGGCAAGGCTTGGAATGTTCCGGTGGAACATCAAGACCGATCGTACCAGGTTGCAAGCACTGCAACTGTGCGATCAGAAGGAGGCGTATGTCGCGTTGTTCTCCGTGGGACATGAAGAAGGACACGTGACAAGTCGGCACCTCCGGCCAGAGCCCTTGCTGATACAGGAATTTCGGGCAATTTACTGAAGGGGATTGGACCCTTCCATCATATTTGCCGCTGGAGCTTCATGCATGTCTCTCTGACTGAACAAGTATAATATCAAATTTTTGAGATTGTTTGACCGCCCCACTGACGTGCGTATTGGCAGATTCCATCGTACATTGTGTTTGAACATCCCAGATTTGGAGTGGAAGATCTGTGAAATGCCACTCTCGGCCGAATGCAGAAATGAAAATCAGTACACATCGCATCTTCACGGAGCCTCGTTTGTTCTTGTTGTCGGGCTGCGCAACAGGGTCGACGTTAGGGAATTGTTCCCGATGCGAACTCTGCCAGCATGATGCCATGGTGCACGCAGTTGCGGATGTACGATCGTTTCTCGACAGCACACTATCCACGTGAGGCGATTGCTTTATGAGGATAGTATCATCGCATTCTAAACGATTTTTACGAATATTGTTCCTTTCGTGTCAAATTGAAAGCACAGTATGACCGACTGGCTTCTGGCTTGCTACCGGGTATCCAGTTTTGTAGATCGAAGCACCGAGAACGATGGCAAATCCCTCATGATCATTCCCAGGAAAGAAGATCGACCTGAAGTGAGTTACGCCGCTTACGGTTATGCGATTTCTATTGTCGGGTCGTCGTTATTTACGCTCCTGGTAGCGCTGTCAGCTACCCGAGCGAGCGTCCCGCTGCTACTTCTCCAGCACGCCAACGGCCAAGGTACGGAGTGTCATGGCAGCGTGTGCTCGCCATCTTGCCTCCAGCAACGCCACGCTGCCAACACGGTTCATCTCAGATCTTGGCTTGTTCAGTGTGCGTGCGTAAAGCCCGGATGTATTGGAGCGTTATCATTATTTACTCAAGTCCAGATTTTGACACGTCCATTTTTCCCACTGGGGCCCAGTTTGTGTTCACAGTGTCAAATCAGTTGCTGCCAAGTTTCAGGATCGTCCGAAGATTCGCATCAATACGAATAATCTCTATATTGCTGACCTAAACACCAGCCAAATTGAGGTATGTCGCTCAGAATTCTTTCTGCATAGGCTCTAAATGATATATAAACGTGCCACTGGTTAGTTTATTGATAAAGGGTATTCGGAAACACCAATGTTAAATCTAGAAAGCATAGGAAAAACACGATGGATGATGGAAGGTTCGGGAAAACTAAGTAAGTCTGAAATGCGCTACGACTCCAGAGGCGCATTTAGATGTATATCTTTAATGTGCTGGTTTAAGCTGTCCTGGCGTGAGAAAGTGGTACCAATAGGACAATGAGGGCAGGGGTGCCGGACGGGGTAGTGGGTGTCCACATGTCGAGGTAGACTTCCACGACTCACTGACTTGCCGCATACTGATCCAGTCTTCACATCCAGTAACCGACAAGTGATCTTCTTCTTTGGCCCGCCCGAAGCTTGGTGTTCCACACCAAGGTGACGAAGGAGAGCCAATCTTGTGGGCGAGGAATGCTCGCATTGGACGTCCTGGCCTTGATTACACCAGGAGCACGCGTATGACGGGTGTGTCAATGATGCTGGAACGGCCGGGGGGGCAGATTCGACTGCGAATGAAGGTTGCTGGAAGGTACCAAGAGGTACAGAGAAGCCTGGTACCAGGTTTGTAGGGCCGTCGGTTGCACGATCCTCTTCTGCCAGGTGATCAATGTACTCCGATAGAAGTTCAAATTGGAAGTCTGCATCCTGAAACACGGGTCAGTTGAAGAGCCGGCTTGGTCTCCCCATCAGGAGTACCGACCATGTCCCACTCGGCCTGCATTATGCTGGCTAATGTTTCTCCCATTGTCGATGTCGTCCTGTATGGGGTTTTAGCGTTAGCCAGCTGGGTCACTGCTGGTTTGTCGAAACGAACTCACGAACTCATATTAAAACTAACATCATTGGATAGTTCGCTGCATGGAATTCATTAGCACCTCCTCCGTTGAAGAACTGAGGATTTACAGTCTGGACGGAAGGTCTCCATGACCACTTGCTCTGGGCAATTCGATGATGATAGAGTACGGAGATAACGGCATGCTTGACTCTCAAAGAGTAAACAGGTGATCTACAAAGAGGCGTGTTCCGTTCAGTATTTATCACAAAGCTACGCAAGATCTAATCTGTCCTGCACCCTGCCAATCTGTGCTGTGCCTTGGCAAGTATTGCTGTGGAAAATCGAGAGAGAAACGCTCCAAACGCAGCATTCTCTGTGGAACATGACCGATTTGCAAGGATGACACATGGCCACCAAGCTAGTTGGCACGTCTGACCTCTAATCGCCTCGAAATTCTAGGAATGTTCCGACAAGGACGGGTCAAAATGTTGAGCTTATCATCACTAACTGTTCCCGAAGCTTCGTCTGATGATTCCTATGTCCTCAGACTGACCAAGTGCGCACACTCCACATTCTTGTGGATGTTAGCCGACTGACGTTTTATATTGGCAGATTCCGCCACAAAACAGTGTTCCATCTCCCAGATCTGGAATGGAAGATCCACGAAACCCCCCTTCCTGAAACTCTCGACTTAACGCTGCCCTTCCCTCTCAGAAATACAAATACAGATCAACACACGTATCATCCTCACAAAGGTTTGTTTATTTCATATTGGCAACGAGGGCGAGTTAACGGATGCAAACCCCGCCAGTATGATATCATGATAATTCCGGAGTAACATATTATCCGACAGCGCTGTATCCCCGCGAGGTGATGCTTTCAGAGTGCTTTATGGGGATATAATGTCAAGAGTGAGTCAAATAGTTTCTACTGCCGTTCTTTCATCGTCATTAAATCGAGAATGTAGTACGAACGACCGGCTTCTGATTTGCTACCGGTCGCGCAGGATTGTATATCGAAACACTCGGAACGGTGGCAACCCCCCTCGTCATTTTCATCAAAGAACAACGGTTTCGCGATCCTGTGTGCTATCTAAAGTGAGCTATGCCGCTTACGGTCGCGCAATTTTTATTACTGGGTTGTCGCCACTTACACCATCGGCGCAGATTTCCGCGCTTCCATTCCCTCTCTCCCGTGATGTATGAAACATCCTCCATCAACTATTTGGCGGGTGGCACACCAGTTGGACGGTCATCGTCCCTGGCTCTTTTTAGTAATCACGTCGCCTGCAGCGATTCCTCTCGCTGTCGAAAACAGCTGAATGGAGAAGGAACTCGCGGAAAATGCTGTAGAATTCCCTGTCATACCACTAAACGATGCTGTACGTGTGCGGTGCTTCATGTGTTCCGGTCGTTCCCTTCTACGTTCTAACAGAAGGGCGGGAGAAATACTTTTTCTAATTCCAAATTTTCTGCCCCAAACAAATCATGAGGCCCCGAACGTGCGTCTCGGTGCCCCAATTTATTTTCGTCTAGCACGCCAACGGCCAAGGGACAAAGTGCCAGCTGCAGCGTGAGCCCGCCATCTCGCTTCCAACGATGCCGCCACAACCAACGCTTTACAGACATCGGCCGAACCTGTTTATCGCAAAATCGTCCAAGATATTGGCTCGCTCGGCAGGCGTCCCACATCGTGAGAGAGCGGCTCATTTCCGTCTTTCGGATTGAACCAAATAGAAATTTCTGGCCGGCAGGGCATTGCGGACAGCGGCGACAACAGTTCGGACTATACTGGAAAATCAAACAACCGACTTCGTCCATTGAACCAGGACATCAATGTGGATATGTACAGTCACTATACAAGAGCGAGCGATCAGAAGATACGGATATGTATGTTTATTCTCCGTGATGCTGTTCTGTAAGGTGTTTGCGTAGAGTATCAATTCTAGAGTAGCCTTTACCACATTGCTTATGGTGACAGGTGAACCTGAGGCCCAGGTGTCTGGATATGTGGCGTTTGTATGAACTCTTGAGGATGTATTCACCGCATATATGGTTCCCGTTTGTTAACCAGTCACAATCCAACCCCATGTCATCGGGGCCCCACAGACCGTGGTCGTTCCATACGTGCTTAACCAACTTGTCCAAGTCGTCAAAGCCCTTGTTGCAGGGAAAGATGTGTTCTTCAAACTGGTTGACACACGTGGACAGCTTGCACCACAGCTTGCTCCCTTGTGTAGCATCCGCCGCCCTAATGGACATCTATCAGCGATTGGAAGAAAAAAAAAGACACGAGATATGCACCCAGCACTGGAAGCTTCTCCTGCGTTCACCAGCCTGTTGGCATTGTGTACCAGATCCCGTTCGTGCTGCAAATCAATCAATCTGGGTCAGCCGGAAGATTAGATAGAAGCCGAGATCACCTCTAGGCCCCAATGCGTGTTGTGCCTTTCGTTGATATTGGAATATCCTTGACACGGTGGTGTCGGATGTTGAATCATCACTCTACAAAATGGCTGTTAGACCTGGAAAGTAGGAGTGGGGTAGTGGCTCACGGTGAGACATGTAAGGGCATGCCCTGATAGAAGAAGGGATGAGTGGAACCAGGCGTGAAATAATACTGTGGATGCATGGTAAAGAAGTGAAGAGAGTGGGTGCCGCAGAACCGCGTTTTTGTCAGTTCAGAGCGTGCCAACTTTACCAGTTGGAACGGAGACACGCCGTTCGGAATTGGTTGTCGGAATACGGCGTTGGCAGGCTAACTTGAATCTCCGGCGACGAGTAGTGAATCGACACAAGGTGCGGAAAGCACATCCAGAAATGGGGGTGTCCAGGCTAAGTCAGGGAATGGGGGTGGGGTCTTGCCGTTTCATGTCCCAAGTTGGTTCGCCTGCGAGCTGGCGCAGTGGAGGGATTGGCGCATGCTGATTGGACAATGACCAAAGTGGGTGTAAAAGAGCTGTGTATACTCGGGAAGTTAGGGCACTGAAGACTATGTCGACAGCAGGAATTTCTATGAAGAGTGACCCACAAGAGAGAGTGGGCGGGAGAAGTCCTCCACTTGTACCTCACACAGGTTCTTTTATAGCCAACATCAGCGCCAATCACATCGATTTCGGCTCCCTTGTTCTTTGCACCTGAGTACTTTGACAACGCGGGAACGTTCTCAGGAGGCTACTCGTTGCCGTATCGATATCGGACATTATGCCCTTCTTTCACCTACCTTCATCCCAGCTTGCGAACATCACCTCCTGCATCCGCGACTCCAGCGTGAACTTCATGTGATTCATCCGAATGGAATGATATAAGGTACTTGCAACATGCACCCTTCCGGTCTGATGAATGAGCGAATTCTAGGTGTTGCTACCCATGGTAATTCTGCGGGGGTAGCCATTAATATCAAGGTATACTTCCTGATATCCATCGCGATCACACAGGTATACGTCATACAAGGCACGCACCTAGAGGCGCCTTTCCAGGGTCGG
>JBBPMR010000757.1:0-15094 GCA_038090415.1 Rossbeevera mucosa | reverse complement strand
TACGACCAACTTTACCCAGGCCAGTTGTAACACCTGTCTCTTGTTCAAGTGGTAGGTATTTTTGTTGATTGCAAGGTATCTCTGAACTGAGTGAATCCAAGGCATGGCCTCATCCTGAGAACTGTCAAAGTCCTCAGGTTGAGCGAGATACAGTTCAGTGACTTTTGATGATGACATGATGTGAGGGGGTGGGGGTGGGGGAAGGGTAAAGGGTGGTAGGTGAGCAACTGGAGTGGGTGATGGGGGAGTGGATGGTCTGGAAAGGACAAGGCTTGAAGATAGCTGGTGGGCTAACTTGGTGGAGTTGTCTAGTTCTTGGATTGAGGGGAGGGTAAGATCTGGATTAGAATCAGTATCTTTATCACTGGTTAGACGAGGAAGAAACTCAGGGGACTCTGGAGGAGCTTGACCTTCTCTCCAAGAGGAGGCAGCTACTAAGGCTCAGTGGATTGAGGAGATGAAGGGATTCTGTGGAGTGGAAGGAGGATTCCTTCCCTCAGGTCTCGAGTAGGGTTTGGAAGGAATGGTGGAAGTGGTTCACAACAATGGTGACTGAAGGGGAAGCTAGAGCTTTTGTTATGGCTGGCCCAGGTAGGGTCAGTTGTAGACTTGATGGGTACTAGGGCAAAGGGTTGGGAGTTCCTAGATAGACACCTGGGAATGACTAAGGGCTAAGGGAGGCCTTCAGAGCTTCACCACAAAGCATAGCAAGAGGGCTTGACTGAGGAGTCTGAAGGGGAAAAGCCTAAGGATGACAAAGGGCGAAGGAATGCCTTAGTGAGCTTCACCACGAAGTGAAACACTAGGCCTTTAGCTAAGGAGACCAAAGGGGAAAACCTTGGGTTGACGAAGGACTGGAGAGAAGAGCACACACTCAGAGGGTAATGCTGAGAGCAGGTATATTCAAGAGTATTGAGTGATAATCAAGTAGCTCTAGCTTAGGGTTATAGAGATGGATGTTTAGAGTTTATATAATGAAGGGATGGAATGTCATGTAACATGACAGAAGGAAATGTGTTATTCACAGTATGGATGAGTCATGAAGCTGCAGATGAGTAATCATACAGTTAGCAGATGAGTAAGCATGAGTAAGAGCGGTTGGTAATCTGCAGTTATGGATGAGTCATGAAGACTGCAGATGACTAAAGTATTGTGAGTAAACAATTGATAAGAGAAAAGCATAGTGGAATGCATTAATGAAGAGAGAAAGAGCAAGAATAGGAACAAGTTGTAACATATGATCTTCTTGATTTCATACTCTTCTTTTCCTTCTACCAGGTCTGGAGGGAGGGAGGGGAAGTTGGGGCCATAGATGAGGTTTTCGTGATATGGAGATGGAAGAGAGGCATAAAACACATTATGGATGTGCCAAGTTTTGAGAAGGTGGAGTTTGTAGATGATTGGGGATAGGATGTCGGTGATAGTAAAGGGTCCTTCTTGCTTAGTGCTGCGTTTTGGGGATGCTAAGGAGTGTTGAAGGTTCCTGGCTTCTAACCAGACTTTGTCTCCTCTCAAGAAGGGTTTGAAAGACTTAGTGAATTGAGCCTTCATTACTTGGTGGGCTAGTTCATGGGCTGCTAGGGCTTCATCTCAAGCAGCAGAGAGTTTCTGGAGTCTGGTTTCGACTGCAGGGATGTTGGACTCAGAGATTACCGATGGGAAGGAGTGGGGTTTATAGCCCATCATGAGAAAGAATGGGGGCAGTGATTGTGGGCAAATTCCGCATGAGAGAGGTGTTCTGCCCATCTGGTGGGGTTGTCATGGCAGTAAATATGAAGGAATGTTTCTACTTCTTGATTAACTCTTTCTGTTTTGCCATTGGTTTGAGGATGGTAGGTGGTGGACAGGGAGAGGGTGTATCTGATGAGCTTTGCAAGTTCCTTGGTGAAGGCAGAAACAAACTGAGGACCATGATCTGAGATGATTTTATCGTAGAGACTGAACCAGGTGTAGACCTTGTGGAAGAAAAGATTGGCTATTCCCTTTGCAGTGGCAGTTTTTATGGTAGGGCAAAGAATTACCCCCTTAGTAAGCCCATGGTCGACCATGACCAATAGAGAATCAAAGCCACTGGAGAGGGGGAGATGTGTGATCAGATCACAGGAAACTTGTTGGAAGGGGCAAGAGCAAGAGGAGGCAATGGGGTTGAGAGGGGGGGGCAGTGGGATGAGTGTTGATCTTGTTTTGCTGGCAAGTAGTGCAGACCTCAACATATTTCTGGACAAAGTGGGCCAGGCCCGGCCACCAGATTTCAGAGGCAACTAGTTGACAAGTTTTGAGGTATCTGGGGTGTCCAGTGGAGAGGTAATCATGGAAACAAGCAATGATGGACTGACGCAGTTGGAGATCATTGGGGATATAAACATGGCCTTGGTAGGTGAGGATACCACCATCAAACTGCCAATCATAGAGTCAAGAGTGGAATTTGGAGGAGAGATCACCCTCAATAGCATGAAGGGAGTCAAGGACAAGGGGGTCAGAGGAGGAGGAGAGGGCAATCTTCTTTGAGAGGGCAGTATTGATGAGATTTACAAAGAGTGATGGGGGAAGCAGGGTGACATCACCATTGTCAGTGTTGGAGTCAGGAATAAGGTCAGGCTGATGAGATAAAGCAACTGAAGCTGCTAGGAGTTTACCAGAGACATGGATAAGTTTGAAGTCGAAATCTGCAATGTCCAAGAGCCAGCGAGCCTGGTGACAATTTAACTTCTGTGGTTGGTGGAAGTAAGTGAGGTTTTTGTTGTCAGTAAAGACCTGGATGGAAAAGAGGGAGCTATGAAGGTATTGCCTTCAGGACTTGAGTGCATGGATGATAGTGAGGAGTTCCCTGTCATAGATGTCATAGTTTCATTCAGCAGCTGTGAAGGATTGAGAAAGGTAGGAACAGGGTTTTCAGTCACCATTTGTGTCGGTCTGAAGGAGGATTCCTCCAGTTGCATGCTTGGAGGCATTGGTAGCAATGGCAAAGGGCTTGGATAGGTCCGGGAGGGAAAGGATTGGTTTTGACAGGAATGCTGCTTTTAGAGAGTTGAAGGCAGTCTGGCAAGTGGGGGACCAGTCCCAGGGTTGGGTCTTTTTGGTGAGGTCAATGAGGGGGCAAGCAACATTGGAGTAATTTGGAATGAAGCAATGGTAGAAGTTTGCAAAGCCAAGGAAGGATTGGATGGCTTTGAGCTTGGAAGGGGTGGGCCAGTCAGCAATACCAGCCAGTTTCACAGGGTCCATGGCAAGGTGTCCAGGTTTGACAATCATTCCAAGGTATTCTACCTCAGAGACAGCAAAGTTGCACTTTTCAAGCTTGAGGTGGAGGTCCAACTCCATCATTCATTGTAAAACCTGTTTGGTGCATTCTTCATGAGTAGCTTTGTTTGGAGAGAAGATCAAGAGGTCATCCATATAGATGACTAACCATCCTTTAGTGATGAGGTCACAAAATGAAACATTCATAAAGTGTTGGAAGGTGGCAGGGGAGTTGGTGAGACCAAAGAACATGACAGTGGGTTTGAAAAGGCCTTTGTGGATATTAAAGGCTGCCTTCCATTGATGTCCATCTTTGATTCTGACATTGTTATAGCCCCATCATACATTAAACTTGGTAAAGACATTGACTTCTTTGAGCTTATCAATAAGGTCAGAGATGAGGGGGAGGGGGTAGGCATCATGAGTGGTATGTTCATTAATATATCGGTAGTCTTGGCAAGGTTGAAGTCCTCCATCTTTCTTTTTGATGAAGAAGAAGGGAGATGCTTGGGGGGAATTGGAGGGACAAATCTTTCCCATCTTAAGGTTTGCTTCAACAACAGTCTCTGTCACTTGATGTTCTTTGGGAGTCAAGGAGTAGGCTTTCTCTATCTTGGGAGCAAAGGTTTCATCAAGGTTGATCTCATGATCATAGGGTCAAGATGGGGGGAGGTGGTCGGCAGATTCCTTGGTGAAGACAGAGGAATAGGCTAAATACTCTGGTGGAAGGGTGACCTTTGGTTTGGCCTTGTCTGCATTGATGGCTAGTTTGGTCGCAGTGGTGAAGGCTTTGACCATGGTGGGGGGTACCTGGGCAAAGTGTTGTCCACATTTGATGACTCTATTGATCAGGTAGTTGGTTCTGGTTTGGGTGGGGAAGCAATGGCCTGCCCAGTTGTCGAGGTAGTTATAGAGTCATCCATCATGGACAGGATCTGAGTCAAGGTGGCAGATAGCTTTAGCAGTGGGAGGTGAGGGGTGGAGTTTTGCAGTGTGCCAAAGGTGGTCCTGGTTATAGAGAGCATTAAGCTCATCTGCTTTGTCACAGGAGGTGTTTATGGTAACAGTTTTCTTATCCCAATCAATAACTGGATTGGTTTTCCTGAGCTAGGGAATTTCTAGGATGACGTTTTCTTTGCCACAGTGCATAACATAGAACTTGATCTATTGGAGAAGACCAGCAATGCGAACATAGAGGGAGCAGGTGAACTTTCTGTCACCATTCTTGTTGGTGGATTGGTTGACATTTCAGACTGGAATGGGTTGGGGGAGGCATTCCTTAGGAAGGTTGTGTTTATTGACAAAGTGCCCATAGATGCAGGAGACATTGCTCCAGAGTCAATGAAAGTGAAGGTGCTGACGTCTTTGAGGTCACAAGTAGGGATGACGAGATGAAGAGGGATATGCATGGATTTCATTCGTCTATCAGCTACAAGTACATTGATTTGAAATATGGAGGGAGCCTCCATCAGGAAGGACCTCTGCTTTAAAAACCTGAAAGGGATACTTGGGACACAGTGGTCTCTTCTTCATCTTCAATCTCCTGAAGGGAGGAGGTGGAGGGTTCTTCTTTGACTCTTCAGACTTTCTTTTTGAAGGGTTTGGTTGAGGGA
This sequence comes from Rossbeevera mucosa, assembly GCA_038090415.1. NCBI lineage: Eukaryota > Fungi > Basidiomycota > Agaricomycetes > Boletales > Boletaceae > Rossbeevera > Rossbeevera mucosa. The sequence goes on along the minus strand of JBBPMR010000757.1, from coordinate 10,241 downwards.
AAGGTGGGGCAGGTGGTGGCTGAATGGCCACCTTTGCAACATCTGAAACAGAGTTTGTGTTCAATGCATCATTTCTTTTCTTGGGGGGTGAGTTTTGGAATGTGAATAGCATCGACATCCATTGCATTGGGGCCTTTTTCCATTCTGGTGGAGGAGCCATGATGGTAGGGAATATAGAAGGGGAAGGAGGTCTTCTTGTTGTGGCTGGCAACATTGTCTGCTCTGTTCCACTAAGTCTGGAAATGAATGTCCTTTGAATACCATGCTGTGATTGTGGTGGGAGGGGTGTCCATTGAGTAGATGTGATACATGAGGGATGAAATGAGTCCAGTGGAGAAGTATCCAATTAGGATGTCATCAGAGGAGATACCAGTGAGGGCAACTTGGTTCTGGAACTCAGAGATGTAGGTGGTAAGGGGGGAGTCCTTAGTCATTCTGGTTGATGAGAGCCAGGCAATAGCATCAGCCTTGGTGTCCAGATGGATGAAGGCAGTGTTGAACTTTGTGACAAGTTTAGCCATAGTTCTGAGAGAGGGGGGTGTGGATTCGAGGGCTTGGGTTCTGAAGGTGGATGCCCAGGTCAGGGCTGGCCCTTCAGTCATGTAGGAGAGGGCATAGGCGACTTTCTTCACCTTAGTATCATACACAGTCTCATTGACTAGAAGGTACATTTGAACTGTGTTGATGAAGGTTTGAGCTTCAGTGGAGGAGCCATTGAAGGCCTTGGGTGCTTCCAATCAGAGCTTAGTGGGTCTGGTGGTGGTAAACATGGCTGGTGGTGGGGTTGGTACTGGTGGAGGTGGGAATGGAATTGGTGGAGGTGGGGATGGCACTGGAGGGGGTGGGAATGGCACCAGAGGGGGTGGAGATGGCGCTGGTGGGGGACTGGGAGAAGGAGTTCAAGATCCAGGTAGGGTTCCTGGATTGGAATTAGAGGCAGAGGGGGCACAAATGTGTCACCTGGGGATTGGAGAACTAGGAGGGGGGTATGGGGAAGCAGGAGATCCTCTCCTAGGTCTAAGGGAGTTAAAAGACGAAATGGTGGGGCACTACAAACAACAGTAGGCTCAAAGAGTTAACTTTGACCTTTTGTTACACTTGGTTCGGATAGAAACAGATATAGCATTGAGAAGAAGGTCTTGGAGTGAAGGACAAGGACAAGGAGTCTTGAGGAGTGAGAGATCAAGATGACGAGGTTTTTTGAGGGTTGAGGAATCAAAGACTAAGGGCTGAGAGTGACAAAGACAACCTATGAAGCTGGATTAAAAGCTCAGAGGTTGAAGTCTTCTTTCAAGTGCAGGACGAGATCACACCAAGGGTTCAAGGGGCAAGGATATATTCCAAGACACATCTAGGAGAATACTTGAGGAGGTTAAGGTTAAAGATACAAGGAGTGATGTGAGTCATTTATAAGCAAAAAGGAGAACAATAAGGACTATGGTGATTTGTAGTGAACACTATTGGGTAGGCCCTAGATGAGGGCAATAAGAGAGGAGGGGAGTATGGCCAGCGGTAAAGGCCCAATAACAAGAAGAGAAGTGCTTGAAGATAAAAGTGTGGACTTGGTAGTGGAGCACTAGGATCTCTAGTAAGAGCTAAGGGGATCTAACAATCACCAGTGAAGGTTATAAAGAACACCAATACTCAAGAGAACTAGACTGGGGGTCTAGGACTCTGAGGGCCATTGTATTTATATCCTATGACTACTGTCTACCCTAAAATACATGCTACTACCATGAGGACCAAGGCTATGTACCAGGTGGTGATCCATGAGGCTAAGGCTATGTACATGTGTGATGGGTGAGGCAAGGCAGTACACCATGAGGTGTGGATCAAGGATATAGCATCATAGATAAAGAAAATGAAAGCCCTAAGGTAACCATGAGGCAGGCTAGACCATGATGTCATAGATAGGGGAAAGGAGTCTGGACTGAGACTAAGTGAAGAGCAGAAGGGTAGAGGTCCAGATCATGGGGCAGTGTTGGCTTAGTCAGCAAGGGGTGCTAAGGCCAGTGATACGTGCTAACAAGGCCTGATAAGATAACTAGAGAATCAATAAGATAATCGTAAGCATGCTGGTACTTGTAGATGGATAAAGGGAGTGCTTAGGGTTATGGATTGGGAAACATGGGCTAGGGTTTAGGTTATTGCACAGTTTGCAACATGATTGGTCCATTAAAGTGGTGCCATAGAACACTATGGAATGTGACAGAAGATGTAGGTAATCCACAGTAAGGAATAGAAAGAAGCTGTGGATGACTAAGTATACATAAAGGCAGTGATAGAGAAATGGATATAGGGAGCAAAAGGAGGAAGGAAAGAAAGAAAGGGATAGGGGTCCCTAAGAATCATAACACCATTATGGCTCCTCCACCAGAGTGGAGAAAGACCCCAATGTGATGGATATTGATGCTATTCACATTCCAAAGCTCACCCCCCAAGAAAAGAAATGATGCATCAAACACAAGCTCTGCTTTAGATGTCACAAAGGTGGCCACTCTGCTACCACCTGCACCACCTTCTCTTCAACCAAATCCTTCGAAAATAAAGTCCAAAGAGTTGAAGAAGAACCCTCTACCTCATCCATCCAGGAGATTGAGGATGAGGCAGAAACCACTATATCCCAAATATCCCTCTTGGGTTTTTAAAAAGGAGGCCCTTTCTGACACAGGCCCCCTCCATATCTCGAATAAATGTCCTTGTAGCTCATAGATGAATGAAATCCATGCACATTCCCCTTCATCTTGTCATCCCTACTTGTAATCTCAAAGACATCAACACCTTTGCCCTCATTGACTCTGGAGCAGATGTCTCCTGCATCCATTGGCACTTTGTCAATAAACACAGCCTCTCCAAAGAATGCCTTCCCCAATCCATCCCTGTATGAAATGTTGACCAATCTACTAACAAGAATGGTGACATCAAATTTACTTGCTCTCTCTATATTTGCATTGCTAGCCTACTTCAACAAATCAAGTTCTATGTCATGCACTGTAGCAAGGAAAACATCATCCTTGGCCTTCCCTGGCTTCAGAAAACCAACCCAACCATTGACTGGGCCAAGAAAACAGTCTCCATCAAAACCTCTTGTGATGAAGTTGATGAGCTTAATGCTCTCTATAACCAGGACCACCTTAGACAAAATATTGCAAAACTCTGCCCCCCACCCTCCACTGCCAAAGCTATTCACCATATCAACTCAGACCCTGTATATGATGGAAGACTCTATGACTACCTTGACAACTGGGCTGGTCATTGCTTCCCCACCCAAGCCAGAACCCACTATCTGATCAACAGAGTCATCAAATGTGGGCAATGCTTCACCCAGATACCCTCCACCACTATCAAAGCCTTCACCACCACAACCAAACTGGCCATTGATGCAGATAAGGCCAAACCAAAAGTCACCCTTCCACCAGAATACAGGGCCTACTCTTCTGTTTTCATCAAAGAGTCTGCTGACCACCTTGACCCTATGACCATGAGATCAACCTCAATGAAACATTTGTCCCAAAAGTAGGGAAAGCCTACCCCTTGACTCCTGAAGAATGCCAGGCAATAGAAGCTTTCATTGAAGAGAATCTTAAGACTGGAAAGATCCATTCCTTCAATTCCCCTCAAGCATCCCCCTTCTTCTTTGTCAAAAAGAAGAATGGAGGACTCCAACTCTGCCAAGACTACTGCTATGTCAATGAACATATCACTCATGATGCCTACCCCCTCCCCCTCATCTCCAACCTCATCAATAAGCTCAATGGAGCCAATGTGTTCACCAAGTTCGACGTTTAATGGGGCTATAACAATGTCAGGATCAAAGATGGTCACCAGTGGAAGGCAGCATTCAACACCCACAAAGGTCTATTTGAACCCATAGTCATATTCTTCAGTCTCACCAACTCCCCTGCCACCTTCCAACACTTCATGAATGACTCATTATGTGACCTCATTGCTGAAGGATGGCTAGTCATCTATATGGATGACCTCCTGATCTTTTCTCCAGAGAAAGCCACCCATGAAGAATGCACCAAGTGAGTTCTTCAGCACATAATGGAATTAGACCTCCACCTCAAGCTTGAAAAATGCAACTTCACTGCCTCGGAAGTAGAATATCTAGGAATGATTGTCAAACCTGGACACCTTGCTATGGACCCTGTAAAACTGGCTGGTATTGCTGACTGGCCTACTCCTTCTAAGCTCAAAGACATCTGGTCTTTCCTAGGCTTTGCAAACTTCTGCTGACACTTTATTCCAAATTACTCCAACATTGCCTGCCCCCTCATTGACCTCACCAAGAAAACCCAACCTTGGAACTGGTCCCCTACTTGCCAGACTGCCTTCAACTCACTAAAAGCAGCATTCCTTTCAAAACTGATCCTCTCCCTCCCAGACTTGTCCAAACCCTTTGCCATGGCCATGGATGCTTTCAAGCATGCAACTGGTGGAATCCTCCTTCAAACCAACACCAATGGTGACTGGAAACCCTGCTCCTACCTCTCTCAATCCTTCACTACTGCTGAATGAAACTATGATATCTATGACAGAGAACTCCTTGCTGTCATTTGTGCTCTGAAATACTGGTGGCAATATCTTCACGGATCTCCATTTCCCATCCAGGTCTTTACTGACCATAAAAACCTCACCTACTTCTGCCAACCTCAGAAATTAAATCATTGACAGGCTTGCTGGCTCTTGGACATTGCAGATTTTTACCTCAAACTCATCCATGTCCCTGGCAAACTCCTGGCAGCCCCAGATGCTCTGTCTCATCAATCTGACCTTATCCCTGACTCCAACACCGACAATAACAATGTTACCCTGCTCTCTCCCTCACTCTTCATTAACCTCATTGACACTGCTCTCTCTGATAAGATTCCTGTCCTCCTCTTCTGACCCTCTCATCCTAAACTCTCTTCATGCTATTGAGGGTGACCTTTCCTCCAAGTTCCACTCTCAACTCTCAGACTGGCAATATAATGCTGGTATCCTCACCTACCAGGGTTGTGTCTATGTCTCCAATGACCTCCAGCTGCACCAATCCATTGTGGCTCATTTCCATGACCTCATTTCCATGACCACCTCTCTGCTGGACACCCTGAATATCTCAAAACTCATCAACTGGTTATGAGGCCCACTAGTAGTCAACAGCATGATTGACTTACAGCCTCACCTGTGGATAAGACTACTGGTGAAGTCTTGCTTTTAAGCAATGATAAAATAACAATCGAGTGCATATGCACTCTTGTAACTCCCCACAAGGGAAAGACGGGCCACACAAGGCTATGTTCCCAACTCAGTTAACACTTTACTGAACAACCTTCACTCAGATACACTATTTTTCAATGGCCTCCACCCTTCTGAATGATATCCCTGTTATGACTGGCCTGGGTAGGGTCAGCCACAGACTCAATGGGTATTAGGGCTGAGGGTGGGAGTCCCAAGATAGACACCAGAGGACGACGAAGGGCTAAGGAGTCCAAAGGGGGAGGTCTAGGGATGACAAAAGACTAAGGGTGCTTAGTGAGCTTCACTGCAAAGCGAAACACAAAGACTTGGCTGAGGAGATTGAAGGGGAAGGCCTTAGGTCGACGAAGGACTATGGTGAAGAGCACATGCTCAGAGGAACTAGGGTTATGGCTTAGGAGCAGATGGATTCAAGGGAGAATCAAGTAGCTCTAGCTTAGGGTTACAGGGTCAAGTATCTAGGGTTTATATAACAAGGAGATGGAATGTCATGGAACATGACAGAAGGAAGTGTGTCATCCACAGTAAGGATGAGTCAGAAAGCTGCAGATGAGTAATAGTACAGTAAGTGGATGACGAATTGAATGAGTCATTATGATGAAATGAATGAGTAAAAAGGTTGGTAATCCGCAGTTATGGATGAGTCACAAAGACTGCAGATGACTAAAGTAAGATGAGTAAACAAGAGATAGGAGAAAGGCATAGTGGAATGCGTTAACAAAGAGAGAAAGGAAAAGAATAGGGGCAAGTTGTAACATTACCCCCCTTATAGGCTCTTGTTCTCCTGAACAAAGCAGTTAGAAAGTCTCCGGTCATGTTAGACTCAGCGACTTCATCATAGAAGTCATCTCCATAATCGCTGATGTCATCCCAAGGATCATCTCAAGGGGGGGGGAATGGAAAGGGGGCGATTGGAGGAACGAGAGGATCGTCTTGAACCTCTGGAGTGGCGAGAGGAGGAGGATGAGGAAGGGGAGACACGAGGGGTGTGTTGTCGCAAGGGACAGCTCCTTTGAATATGGCCTGGTTGTCTGCAAAGGCAAGTGGAGCATTGGTAGTCTGGACAGTGGACCCAAAAATGTCCTAAGCGTCGACACTGGAAGCAGGAGGAGGAAAAGAGGGGGTGTCCTCAGGGAAGAGGATGGCTTCACATGCTTCGGAGGAGAGCCAGTTTGATGCTGTCCACAGAGACAGATTCTTCAACGCTAGAGGAAGGGGAGGAGGCAGCAGGGGACTTGGGATCTAGGAAGGCAGTGTTGATTCCCTCGTATTCATCTTGCTCCGAAGGGGGGACTGTTTCTGAACAGTAGAGGGCCTCAACGTGGTCGAGGGCCTCGATTTCTGCAGGGTCAAGCAGAGAGGAGGTTGCTGAGGGGGTGGAAGGTACCTCAAGGGGGCCAGTCAGAGAGACCACCTCAACCTCTGCAGGGAAGGAGAAGGGGGGTGATTTAGGTGAGAGGGGGGAGGCAGGGATGGAGGGGTAGGTGGCCAGCTCAGCCAGAAATCGATCAATGTTGTCGATAAACTCCATCATGCCTAACTGATGCATGGCAGAGAGGAGGTGTTTTTCTATGGTGCGATGAGATGCAGATACTTGAGAAGCCAGGAAGGCCTGGCTACCTTCCAGGGAGGAAAGCATAGCATTGACGATGGGGAGAAGGCGTGAGGAATGGACAAAGGCAAGATAGAGGGAGTTGAGGGGGGAGTCCATATCCACATGAGCAGAGATGGGGTGATGCATCCTAGAGTCTTGTAAATAGGCCTGGAGGCAACGGATGGAGGGGGAGAATGGCTCATCGTGTCAGAGATGCATAGCATAGGTGGGTATGTCCACAGCAAGGACAGGGGGGTGAGGGGAGGCAGTAAGAGAAGGGAACTTGGAGTGCCAGAGGATAGAGATTTCGTCAGTTATGATAGTGGAAAAAGGAGCGCCAAGTCCCACCGGGCTTGGACAATCTGACAGAGGAGCCTCACTCCTTGGAAGATCAGGGGCAGGACTTGAAGCAGGAAGCAAAAGTGGAGGGGTTGTAGGAAGAAGGGAAGATTCAGTAGAAGGAGATGGGGCAGAGACATAGGACATTGTAGTTTTGGTGGTGCAGAGGAAAGGTTTAGAGGGGGAAGGTGGAAGGGTGAAGTTTTTTATAAGCAAAGGAGGGTGGACTTAGCATGTTTCAACTGCTGTTCAGGGATCCAGATGTCTTCCTCCGCAGTATATCCTTTCCATCAGATCAGGAACATGTGGTTCCTTGCAGAGCCTCTGTGACGTATGATCCACAGTATTTCATATTCTTCTTCACCTTCTATTAGATCCAGAGGTGGAGCTGGGAAGTTCGGACCATGGACGGAGTTTTCACGATAGGGCGATAAGAGGGAAGCATGGAACACGTTATGGATACTCCATGTTTTGGGGAGGTGTAATCGATAGATGAGAGGAGATAGAACCCAGGTGATGGTAAAGGGTCCTTCTCGTTTTGGGGCGAATTTAGGGGAGGTGAGGGAACATTTCAAGTTCTTGGCTTCCAGCCAAACCTTATCTCCTTTGGCGAAGGGTTTGAATCCTCTGCCATGGTGGGCTTTCATGACCTGTCTAGTGAGTTCATAAGCAGCCAGGGCTTTATCATGAGCAGCGATTAGGGTTTTCAGGTGAGTTTCTACAGTGGGGAGATTTGTCTCAGAAAGGATGGTGGAAAGGGGACGGGGATCGAAGCCCATCATAAGGAAGAAAGGGGACTTTCCAGTGACAGAATGAGGGCAGTGATTGTGGACGAATTCTGCATGGGTGATCCAATCAGCCCAAGTGACCGGGTTATCTCCATAGAAGATCCGAAGATAAGTCTCGACTTCCTGGTTAATCCATTCTGTTTCACCATCCATTTGAGGGTGATAGGCAGTGGAGAGGAAGAGGTCATAGCCAAGGACTTTTCCAAGCTCTTTGGCGAAGGAGGAGGCGAATTGAGGACCACAGTCAGAGATGATTTTGTCATATAGGCCAAAGCGTTTGTAGACTTTGTGAAAGAAAAGTGAGGCAATCCCTTCAGCAGTGATGGTTCTCTTAGTAGGGCAAAGTACCACCCCCTTTGTAAGGCCATGGTCTACCATGACCAGTAAGGAGTCAAAGCCCGAGGAGGGGGGGAGGTCAGTGATAAGATCACAGGAGACCTGTTGAAAGGGGTGGGAGGAGGTAGACTTAATGGGGGTGAGAGGGGGGGAAGTGGGGTGGGTGTTTGCCTTGTACTGTTGGCAAGATGAGCATCCTTCAATGTACTTGTGAACGAATTGCATGAGGCCAGGCCACCAGTATTCGGCAGAGACCAGCTGATGCGTGTTGAGATAGCCAGGGTGCCCAGTGAAGGGGTGGTCATGGGCTCGGGACATGATGTCCTTGTGGAGGGAGGCAGTGGGGAGGTACACATGATTTTGATAGGTGAGGATGCCATTTGAGTATGTCCAGTCAGAAAGATGGGAATGGAAGGCAGGAGGGGTGGTTCCTGCGAGGCTTTGGAGGGCATTCTGTATAAGGGGATCATCACCTGCGGCAGAGGCAATCTTATTGTGAAGTGTGACATCGAAAGCTTGAACAAAGAGGCTTGGGGGGAGCAAAGTGACAGCTTCGTTATCCTTGGGCAGGGAGGACAGTTTGTCAGGACATCGGGAGAGGGCATCTGGACCTGCGAGAAGTTTGCCAGGGACATGAATCATCCAAAGGTCAAAGTCTGCTAGATCGAGGAGCCAATGAGCTAGTCGACAGTTAAGGTTCTGGGGGGAGTGGAAGTACATGAGGTTCTTGTGGTCAGCAAAGACCTGGGTGGGGAAAGGGGAGCCTCGAAGGTAGTGCTTCCAAGCTTGTAGGGCATGAATAACTGCAAGCAGTTCTCAATTGTATATGTCATAGTTTCATTCAGCAGGGATGAGGGACTGGGAGAGGTACGAGCAAGGGTGCCAGTCTCCATTGGAATTGGTCTGGAGGAGGATGGCACCAGTGGCATCTCGAGAGGCGTCCGTGGCAATGGTGAAGGGAGCTGAGAGGTCATGGAGGAAAAGGACAGGTTTCGAGAGGAAGGAGGTTTTTAGTGATTCGAAGGCAGTTTGGCAGGCAGGGGTTCAATCTCAAGGGTTATCTTTCTTGGTGAGATCTATAAGATGCTGAGCTATATTGAAGTAATGGTCTATGAAACGTCAACAGAAATTGGCAAAGCCAAGGAATGACCGGACATCTTTGACTTTAGAGGGAGTTGGCCAAGAGGCGATCCCATCCAGCTTGACTGGATCCATTGCTAGAGTGCCAGGGCAGACGATCATCCCAAGGAACTCCACTTCCTTGGTGGCGAATTTACATTTTTCAAGGTGAAGGTGGAGGTCAAGCTCTTGCATATGCTGGAGAACTTGTCTAGTGTGTTCAGTGTGGAAGGTATCATCGGGGGAAAAGATAAGGAGATCATTGATGTAGATAACCAGCCATCCTTCGGCGATCATGTCATGGAAAGAGTCATTTATGAATTGTTAAAAGGTGGAGGGGGAGTTGTTCATTCTGAAGAATATAACAATGGGTTCGTAGAGTCCTTTCTGGGTGATGAAGGCATCTTTCCATTGATCTCCCTCCTTGATTCAAACATTGTTGTACCCCCATTGGATGTCAAACTTGGTGAAGACTTTTGCTCCTTTGAGTTTGTAGACCAAATCAGAGATCAGAGGTAGGGGGTAGGCATTTTGAGGGGTATGGGAGTTTAGGTAGTGATAGTCCTGGCAGGGACGGAGTTTTCTGTCTTTCTTTTTGACAAAGAAGAAGGAGGATGCTTGGGGAGACTTGGAAGGACAGATCTTTCTGCTTTGTAGGTTTTTTTCGAGAAAAGACTCAGTGGCTTTTTGCTTGTCAGGGAAGAGAGGATATGTTACAAACCCTCTTTTGCAATCTAGCTTTAGTGCTCGAAGCACCTATCTTATCTTATCTAAGCGCGCACCTATCTTATCTTATCGGTCAAGCGCCAGATCATATCTTATCA
>JBBPMR010000756.1:0-15096 GCA_038090415.1 Rossbeevera mucosa | reverse complement strand
TATCTCACCTCAGTACTGAATGGATCAGAACTGAGGTGTACGAGTCGCGTCGAACGAGAGTATATCTACGCGGATTAAGTAATCCGGATCTAACCGAGTCCGTTTGTAACGTAGTAATAATACAACACTCCCCCTCAAACGGAAGGATATAAACCGGGTTCTTGTGCAAAATGCTTCGCTTTGATGCTAGGCAATGCTTTTGTAAGCATATCAGCAACCATATCTGCAGCAGGACAATAAAGAAAATGAATGGAACCGTGCTCAACACTGAAACGAATAAAATGGTATCGTAAGTCGATGTGCTTCGTGTGCGCGTGATAACTGCCGTCCTGCGTGAGAGCGATGGCGGATTGGTTGTCGCCATAGAGTACCGTCGGAAGTGTGAGCGGTCCAAAGATCTCTTTGAGGAGGCGATGCAACCAGATGGCTTCCTTAGCGGCATGAGTAGCAGCCACATACTCGGATTCAGCAGTGGAGAGCGTAACGAGCTCCTGCTTCTTCGAGCCCCATAAAATCACTCCCCCATCAATGAGAAAAGCGAAACCGGTAATTGCCTATCAATGTTCCTGAGTAGCACCGTCCGCGTCAACATAACCTTAGAACCGTAGAGGGCGACGCATAGCCGAGCGACTGAGTCGCGGTCCTGCTTGTCAAAACCAGGGGGTAGTTCCATGAAGATAACTTCGTCATCATCAAGCTTCCCATTGAGAAATGCACTGTGAAAATCAAAGACGTTGATATTCCAATCCTGGCGAGCGGCAATAGCAAGGATTAGCTGAAGTGAAGCGAGGCGTGCGACCGGGGCATAGGTTTCATCATAATCCACACCGTACTGCTGTGTGAATCCCCGCACCACCAAACGTGCCTTGTACTTATCTATTTCACCAGCTGCATTCTTCTTTATTTTGAACACCCACTTACAGCTGACGACGTTGGTACCCTTGCAGGGACGATCGACGACGTTCCAGGTATGTGCTTCATCCAAGCTATGCAGCTCGGCGTTAATCGCCTCCTCCCATTGCGGCCAGTCTGGACAAGTTTTTGCCTCTTCAACAGTCACCGGTTCGAGGCCCTCAAGTTCCACGCCTACCAAAGCAAAGGCATCCTTGGCATCCTCAAGGTGCTGGTCCCAAACCACCAAGGCTTGTTCGGTAGGTTCTGGTATCTCCTGGATAGACCCCATAGGCTGAACACCGGAAGGGAATAAGGTGCCACCAGTACCGTCATGTGTACCGACACCACTGCGCAACATATGCAAGTATGGTGATTCGGTCCGCGAATGGGTAGACCGGTGGATAGGCAGCGCACCCGGTGGGTTGACCTCAAAATTCGGTCCTAGGTGTCGTGGTGCGGAGGCTGGAGTTGAGCTGGTCGATGGCAATACCGGCACAGGTGAGTTATCTTTATCTTTATCTGTTTCAAGATGAACTGAAGTGGTCTTCGCATCACGTTTGAAGGTCACGTTGCGCTTGATGACCACGACGTTGCAGTCAGCAAAATAAACACGATGGGCGGAAGACTCAGCGTCAAATCCAACCCAACGGCCTTCCTGCGCACGGTCATCCAGCTTCGATCTGGTCCTATCAAGTACCCAGCATTTGGCGCCCCAGACCGGCAAGTCACAAAGGTTCGGCTTCTTCTGATATAGCATCTCGTATGGGGTTTTCCCATCAAGTGCTCGAGTCGCTGACCTGTTCTTCACCCAGACCACGTGTAACAGCGCTTCACCCCACAGCGTTTTGGGCAAGCTACTGGCATGGAGGACCATCTGGACACGCTCGACAAGTGTCCTATTCAATCGCTCTGCCACGCCATTGTGTTCTGGAGTGTCATGAGTGGTGAGTTTCTGATCGGTACCATGCCTCTGTAAATGACTGGCAAACTCGCTTGATAGGTACTCTCCACCATGATCAGAGCGCAGATGCTTGATCGCCACGCCGTGTTGCATCTTCATCCAGGACTCGAAATCCAGGTAAGCCAAGAATGTATCCAACTTCGTGTGCATTAACTGAACATGTGTGTAGCGAGAGTGATCGTCAGTGAAGGAGCAGTAGTAGGAGCGCTTCCCAGGCGTTTGGACTGGTGACGGGCCCCAGACATTGGTATGTACCTCGTTCCCAATGGCTGTGGAACGGGCTGGCTCACGAGTGGATCCGATAGGCTTTCTAACCGCTTTTCCATACTCACAAGCTTCGCATTGGTTCATGGTGCTCCAGTTTGGGTCCAAACGAATGCCGGTAACCATACCCTTGGCCAGCATGTCGCAAATCGTCGCAACACCGATGTGAGATAGGCGAGCATGGAGGTCCTCCAAGGTAAGCATGGTGGTTCCTTGTGTGGCCCCCGCTACGTCATAACTGCTCTGCATCTTATAGACGCCATTGGATATGCCGACCTGTCCTAGCAAGCGCTGCTCGGAATCGAAGATCTGGCAGGTTCCACCATCGAAGACGGCACGGCAACCTGCTTGGGTGAGACGGCTGATGGAGACGAGCATTACCCGCATACATGGAGCGTAGAGGACATCTTTCAAGATGATGCGCGACTTCGAGGTCCCGTTGGGTAAGTAAATGGTAAGATCACCCTTCCCAACAGCGTCAAAGGTCTTATTATCCGCCCCCCGAATTGGCTTAGGTGGAATCGCAACAAAGTTAACGAAACGGTCACGCGCAGGGGACAGATGCTGCGAGGCACCACTATCGTATAGCTCGGGAACAGTCACACCATCCGCGGCAAGAGCGTGCTCCACAGGATTGACAGAAGGAGATGCAAACCAGGCACAATCAGGTTGGTTGGAAGCGGTCGCTGCAGGCGTTGTGGTAGCATGCGCTGACCCTCCCTTGTGGTCCGCAGATCCCTTCGAATCCTTGGATTTCTTTCTGTGCAACTTCCAAGTCTTGGGAGCTTGACTGGCTTTACCACCGCCCTCCTCCCAACATTCGTTACTCCGGTGACCCTGCCATCCGCAGTTGTAGCAGTTCCCCAAGAATTTGCAGCGCTGACCCTTGTTCCCTTTAGAAGCATCCGTTGCGCCAAAAGCAGCATTGTCGGAGCCTCCCGACTTGCCCTTGCCCTTCCCCCCATCCTGGAGAGTGAGCTGATCGAATTCGTCAAGCACAATGTCGATCAGGTCGTCGGAAGTGATGGACACTTTCTGCAGGCGCATAGTAGCAGACAGAGATGCCAGTCCAGGGTTGTAGGAACGAGGTAAGGACACATATATGATGTTGAAGAGGTCTTCATCAGGCACAGCACGTCTGATCGTCGCTAACTCCTCACGCAGGCCAATGATCTTGTCTATATGCACATGGGCATCACCACCTTCCTTCAGCTTGACTTCGCCAAGTTGATGCCACAGCTCCGCCCCAACAACAAGCAAACGCTTTTCGAAAAGAGCGCTGAGCGTGGCAAGGTATTCCTGCGAGGTCGTTTTACTGAGAAGACGGATGAAGAGGGAATTAAGTATGGTATTGGCGATGATGTGCCTAGTTTTCACATCTTTCTCAACCCAGGTTGCTAAACTCTTCTGATAGTCCGCGATGGCCTTGAGCTCATCCGAGGTGGTAGCCGTCCACCCAGCCAACTTTCCAGTCACAGGGTCAATGGGTTTGGCTGCCGTGCCATCAAGGTATCCTCCGAGACCCCGACTGGCCACGACAACAAGGAGACGGGCCTTCCAGGTGACCCAATCCTTACCGGACGCATCAAGCTTAGGTAGCTTTATTTCCTCGGATACTGTACTAGCCATTTGGGTGAATGTATGCATGTCAGAGGTGCGCAAAGTGGCTCATAACCTGTTAAGTACACTACAAGGTATCAATATGCGTAAGAGAGAAGAAGTAGACGAGTATCTCACCTCAGTACTGAATGGATCAGAACTGAGGTGTACGAGTCGCGTCGAACGAGAGTATATCTACGCGGATTAAGTAATCCGGATCTAACCGAGTCCGTTTGTAACGTAGTAATAATACAACAATTCATTCTTCTGATGCCGTGAGCGTCCTGAAGATGCCTTGGGATAGTCTCGCATGCAATACTAGCACCACAGATGTTTGAGGTCCACTTGTCAATACCCCGGCAAGACATCGTCTTTCCGCATAAATGAGCAGTCTGCGTTGCAAGTAATAACATGGGTACAATCGCAAAGCAAAGTAACATCTTATTTACTCTGTAGGCATTGTCTTGAGTGTTTTCCTCAACAAAGTTCTTTTGAGCAAAGACCACATAAGCTGAGGAGGGATCGGAAAGTTGAGATGCTCCTTGGTAGGTAACAGCAGTCTAATAACATGGGTATGATCGCAAGGCAAAGTAACAGCTCATTTACTACTTGACTGTTTCTCGAGTGTCATCCACATCAACCGTCCCTTGAGCAGATCGGACCACCTACGACGCCCTTGATCCCAAAATAACTCAGGGGCCCACTTTTAATCGCTTGGATCAAGGGTATCCTGTGTGGTTTTCAAATTTTTGTTTATTCTCGTCGTACCACTAGTCCCGATTCAGCACATGTCTCGCCTAAAAATTCTAGTTGAGCCTATGTTTTCGGCTATCCCCTCTCTTTCTCTTCAGCCTCGTGTGACTGGCGACATCATGATATCAGCGCTTCAGTCCCGGTAACGGAGATCATCTAATCTTCCATGATCCAAGGTGCAGTTTCGACTCGGAGCTGCCACGTAGATTTTGCCACGTGCCAGCAATCTGCTTCCAATGATCCTACATCCACTTTCCAATCCTACTGCATAGGGCCTAATGATCTTCTCCACGCGCGCGCTTCCATCTCCAACATGTTCCCCAGATCCGTTTCGCACCATACACTCCGTCCGGTTATTTCACTTGCCCGAGGCCCGCATCCCTGAAATCGGGATCGAGGTCGAGGTGACACCGATCGATGTGCGCGGGGGAACCATGGCCGCCATCGGCTGCAGTTCTAAATCCATCACCGTGACGATCCGGTCGGGCCGTTAGACGACGCCGTGGGCCTGGCTTCCATTTCGATCGGCCGTCTTCAGCTGATATCTCAAGGCTTGTGTGGCCGATCGTCCTTCACTCCATGTTTCCTCCCTTTTCTTCCATCTCCATATTGATCCCGGAGCCGACCCACACAGTATCCAGCAATCCTATTTTGCCAGCCACATCCCTACGATGCCCGAGGTCTCGTAAGGTGACGGATATATCCAGCCTCGAACGCGCCTTCCGACTCTTCCTCGCACTGGGGTGCTCTCGCTCGACAGACCCGTCGTTAATGGATGCGTTGGTACCGCAGGCGCGGAAGACGCGGGGCACGGCATTTCCTTTCTTCCTTCTCCCGTCTGCTCAACACATACTTACGCCATCTCAGGCTCTACAACCGCGCAGCCCAGCACAATACGATGGCGACGGGTAAATGGGTTTAGAACGAACGCATGTCATGGTTCGATTAGTAAATAATGGCGCCCCTACTTTAAGTACATGGATAGAATTTTCGCGTATACAACATGGTACGGTAAGGACTGTATGTATACTGTCAGCGGAAAGGAAGTAGGGTTTCATATAAGCATGGAAGGACATCGGGGAGGGAATAGGGGTACGTCGAGGGGCATCTTCACGAGGCAACAATAGTTATAAAGCAACGCAGGAATAGCAATCGCCACCGACCGTGCGTTAAGAGCGTGTGTGCGGAGAAACTACGCTCGAATAAATCAGGGGTTCACATCTTACACCATCTTGGGTGGAAACTTGTTACAATACAGTGAGGTAGGAGGCAAGAAGGTTAAAAAAGAAGAAACGTAACCCGAGAATAGAGAACCCAAAGAGAAACAGATATGTGCGACAGATAGCAATGACAAAAGGCAAAGCGAGTCTAGGATTGATAGATGGACCTCGCGACCTAGCCAACACATATCAGTGGTCCCGATTTCAAATCGGAGACCAAAGCACTCACACTCTCCAGAAGCATGGTTACTTCGGGGGCAACACGAATGAAGTCCTTGCTCCAGAATTCGTATTTAGGGTTCCTGAGAAGCTCAATGAAGGTGACCAATGCTCCCCATGGGTGGGGTCGGTGGACGATGAAACGTTCCAGGAGAACGCGAGTCATCACCTCACGGAATACATCGTCCTTGACCTCAGCGAAGAGGTGTAGCAAGAGGGAGGAAAACCAGTGGGTATGAGCGTTGGGATATCGTAAGTGGAGCACCATGGAACTCAGGAGGTGGTGTTGTCCTATGTTGCATGTGAGCAACGATCAAAAGGCGAACACACAAACACCCTCACCTTCAACGTCTAAATTAGTAGCTAGGTACTGTAAAGCAACGACGCCCGGGTCACTCGGGACGAAGACGGACGACCCGCTGCGTGCCTTCGCCTGAGCAACCGACGACACACCAATATACATCACCAAGGAGTTGATAAGAGAGAGATTGTAACTTTCGGTGGTGCCTTCCGGAACCACAGATAACTTCAAACGATCTTTAAGGGAAACAAGGAAGGTCGGAGAGCCTCGGTTTAGGAGATATTGATCCAGACCGTTTCTGAGATCAGCACTTTTAACCCCGGATGCAAAGTCAGACAGGATGGGTGGAATAGGACCCATTTCAGGGATGGAGTCGAATTTGATGTTGCGCAAGTGGGGGTCGGGGAGGACAATAGTGAGAGGGAAAGCGCTGATGATGATGTTGCGGAGTTGGATGCAACGAGGAGGGATGACATCACAGAGACTAAAGTAGTATTCGCTGAGGAACTCGGGGAAGTCATGAAGGAGGACGAGAAGCAAGCGGAGCGTGCCCCTGTAGAGGTCGCGAGCGGCGAGCTGAAGGTCCGCTTCCTTGAGGAATGGCGCCAAAAACTTGAATAGGGACAAGAGAAGCTTGTGGAACGCGGACCAGCCCTCACGGTTCTCGGATAAGAGCAATTTGGGCATGAAATGCCTGTGAGAAATCAGACTCAGCCAGGAAAACGCGAAGCCAGGAAAATAGGTGGGTTGCAATGAACTGAAGGTGTCACTGCAAAGCCGTAATGAGCAACGATAGCACTTCCGTCATGACAGCGAATGTACCTGATGGCAGTCAATAGATGGAAATATGCGGAACCGAGGTTCGCCTCCAATGCGTGCAGGTCATTGATAAGACTAGAGAAAAACCTGAAGAATGGCTTTTGCTGGAACATCACCCCCTGGTCTTCGTGCATATTGGCCAATACCAGGACGAAGATCGACAATATTTTTGTGAGGTAGTGTACTTTCGCCTGGTCGTTATTGACGCCAGAGGCATCTCCGTGATACTTGATGATGTACACGATCAAGCGCGACAACGCATCCAGAGCTTGAAAAGCGAAATCAAACTCTCCAGCAGCGACGCATTTGAGGTAACTATTGACACTGGAATCGGCGCAGACGCGGAAGAAAAACGAGGAGACGTCCTCGACTTTCAGAATACCCTGTTTGGTCAATTGGGTGATGTAAGGGACAAATGCCTTCTCTGGGGAGTGCGATCGCTGGAAGATGGTGACCCATTGCTGAAACCAGGAAAAGAGTTTCTCTCGAAGTTGCTCAGTTTCAGGTTTGACTGAAGGCTGTCTGATGACGACCCCATCGGAAGCGACACTCGGCCGTCTTACGACGCCTCGCAGGTCATCAATTAGGCGTTGCACACTGTCACAGGAAGATAAGATTGTGGTGTTAGAGGGCAATGCAATAAGACGCATACTCTTCGTTGGCTTTCCCAGCTTGGACAAGTTGTCCCAACACCTCAATCGTGTACGTCAGTTGGTTTTGGGTCGCCACCGGGGGGTCGCTGGATAGACACTCTCGTACGAGACCAGCTGTAAAGGTCTGCAGCGATACACGAGGGTCCTGGAACAAGCTCTTCGCCAATTGCTGGTCCTGAAGGGAAACGTTCACAAGTCCGCTACGCAAAAGGGTGACGGTCACTGGAATGTTGAGCTTGCGCTGAATGAATATCAGTACAGGCACCAGTAAAATTTGATCAGGTACACACCTCATCCTCGGCATACAAAAGCCAGGTAATGGCCTCCTTAGCAACATCCTCGAACGAGTGGCATAGTTGTTCCAGCAGTGCCACATAAATTTCCCTGCCTAGCTGAGACGATGTCTTGTACAGCAATTGCACGATCTTCTGGGAAATCAATAATGGAGTACGGTGGTGGTCCACCGACCCAGCAGCGATGAAGAGTACTTGTCGAACCAGGTGTCGGATGTCGTGGTTTGAAGGGAGCGCAGAGAGGGATGTAATGGGCAGCTGCACAACAAGGCCCTCTAAGTCCCTAACAGTGATCTGAAGCTTGCGATTAGTACGAATCAAACATTTGGCAATCAGCAGACAAACCGTGAACCGTTCCATTGCCTCTGGATGGCTTAACGCAGTGACCTGCTCCGGTGCAGGAGAGCCAGGATAGACAACGGGGGGGATATGGTCGGCACGTGGATACGACACCGCTGAGCCTGGGCGGCTCACGGTCGAGGGTCGCCTCTTGGGATCGAGAGCTATGGCTCCACGTCAGTAGGTTGACAGTGTAGATCAAGTGGCACTCACAAAAGTCCTCATACACAGCGAATTGATGAGGCTGCAGACCTACGGCCTTGAGGCGTAGAGGGTCAGGAAGAGCCATCGAAAAGTTGCTGGGGGGAGCTTGCGAATCCCAAAAAGGCTGACCACTGCGCAGCTCTCGGTGCCTTCGGCGAACTTCATACGACGTCGCAAACGATTCATCTACATCCACTACTGCACGTTCCATCGCGGCTTTTTCGATGGCGGAACAAGCGACCTCAACATTGTCGGCAACAAGGATAGAAAGTACTTGCTCGGAAATCACTTGTTCGCTGAAGCCGTGGTCAACAAGAGCCGTACGCAGGTGTCCACCCAGATTGGACTTGAGAGGTTCCTTGCAGGTCACTAGCGCAAGGCTACCAGCGAGCTTCTGGGCCATCAGATGACCGGCCTTACGTAGCTTGTCCTCGCTGGATTCCATAGCAAAATCCTTCGTAACCAATTCCCGGGTAGAAATACCGGCGATCGTGACGGAGCGCTCGACAACGGGCACAATGATCTAGGAAGACCATGGTTGGCACAGCAACTCTCACTTGGATAACAAATTAGCCTTACCTCACGAACCGAACGATCAACGGCCAACTGGACAGCCCTCTTGAACGAATGATTGGCATGCAGCGGCGCAAGTTGAGGGCTAATAATAACGCTCGACGACAACCCGGCCAAAATCGACTCGATATGCACTCCAATTGCCCTCTGCGATTCCGTTGGAGCGGCAGAGCCGAGTGACATAACTTGTCCCTCCGTCTGAATTCTGCGAGCTTCGAACCCGTTCATCGGCAGTGAGTCTATATCATTGACGTAGTCAGGAAGACCAGCTGCGACGACTGAAGTGTCGGCTGAAGATCGGTTTCTCAGAATTGTGGTCGCCTCAACTGTATCAAGATCGATATCGAGCCCTTTGCACAACACCTCGACCTCAAACTTCAGGTACAGCTTGAGATCAGCGAAGTGATAAAGTTCAGCGAGAAGGGAGATGACCGCCATGAGCCACGGGTTCGGGGGTTTGAACACCTTGGATTTCGCGCAAGGTTCGAGAGTCTTGCACACAAACGGAATAGCAACAATCAAACGTCCGCTTGCATAACCCTCAATAAGAAGATCCTTCAAGGAAAGATTTTTGTGGCGTATTGGTTTGTCCTTAGCGAGTGTGATAGTCCCAAGCCAAGAACCAAGGTTTTTCAAGGTTGCGCGTTCCGTGGTGACCTGCATTGTTTTCTCGCTATTGAGCAGCACAGCGGACTTGGTAAAAGTCTCTTGGAGGATGAGCTTGTCCAATCTCGGCTTCTCGAGGGCATCCAAAAAACGAAGATAGAGTTGATGATTGTTGGGCTCCGCACTGATTCGCTGGTCGACTAGATAATTGGCAAACCACCTTGCATAAGTATCATCGAATTGGTCCCTCATCTCCGCAAGCTTCGTATCGAAGTTGCTGGGTGCAAGGTTGTTCACGATGAATAGAACCTTATCGGACAGTTCTTCGGTAGGTTCGGCGATCTCGCTGTCCAACTTGTCTGGCTGAATAGCAGTGAACACCGGAGTGGGATCCGGTGTCTGAGCCCTCATGTCTCCATTCGAACCATCTGCCCCGGTAGTGATTGCCCGATGGATAACCGCCGCAAGATCTGGACGAGCTTCTATCAGATGCGGAATGCTCAGCAATGCTTGGCAGAGCAGTTGCCATTCTGGAAGACGACTCTCAAATCGGGCCAGAGCTTGCAACCCAAACTTGAATAGATTCGTTTCCGGGGGACAGCTCAAAGCATCGACCACGTAACGAAGAGCTATCCCAAACGGAATGAGATCCACCAATTCATGTTGGATGATGGAACCGAAAAGGTAACCGGTCATGGCCAGCTCGCGGGCAGGGTAGTAGGATTGGAAGAACTTGTACTCGTCAAATAGGAAATGGAGCATGCAGGAGAAAATTTCATGATCCCGAGGGTCTGAGGAGGCTTTGCTGCGTTGGAGAAGCGCAATGACTTCGTCGATAATCGTTTGTTCGTCATACATCTCCTTGTAGATAGCGTCAACTTCGGCCTCGATCTCGGCTGAGTAGTTGACAACAGTAAAGCCGGGCTCAACGTCGGTACCAGGGATGAGGTTCATGAGGCGTGGGTGAATTTGCAGGCAAGCATTGCGAACTTCAAGACAGTAATCTATGTCCTCGCGAGGCATTTTGGCGGAACTGTGCGCGGAGAAATGTGTGAGGAGAAATTCTGACACAGAAATGATGTACAGACTTGTTTCGGAGAGTACGAAGAAAGATGGCGATAGTTTGAGGGTTGAGAGGCATAGTGCGGCCGTCCACTGCAGGGTCCGACATCCTAGAGACCTTTTCACTCTCCATCTTGATTTCCAAGAAATGGATCATGGAGCGAAGAAACTCGGCACCGTGAGCGGTGACATTGTCAGCAAGCCATTTGTCCAAGTTTAGGTACTCTCGTCGGGAAGCGAGAGCAGCAACGTCCAGTGCAAAGGTAAAGGGTCGTGAGTCCAAGAGATTTTCAAGAATCTGTGGCCGGTCAGAGACTTGTACGAAAGTAAATTGCGATTTCTCACCTTGAGATCTTGCGCAACATCCAAGATCCGAGTGATGTTGAGGGGACTTTCGTCATAAAAGTCACGAAAGGCGCCAAGAAGATAAGCAGAATCAATTTGCCACAATCGCATAAAGACGAGTTGATGGTTCGGGTGACCTGCCAAAAACATGGCCAAGAGCTTGCGAGAATACTCGAGGCGGATATCACCCCAACTCTGATCCTGTCAGAGGAGTCAAATGACATCGAAACAAATGCGGATAGTTCGATGACGTACTTGAACCTGAAGCAGACCCATATGGACCAACTCCGCACTAATCTTGAGAGCCTTGTCGAGCATGTCACGGACGCAATTCCGGATGTCAGCATTATCAGAATCTGCAAGTCGTACGAGAACCTCGAATAGGTCGAGGGAATTCCACGTGTGGCCTTGAACATTGGCAGCCAATGACTTGATTGTAGGACTTGCGCTTGCCACATCCTCCACGGTGACGATTCTATGACCAGGCAAGGACACAAAATTGAAAGTGTCTGCGGGTAGGGACAAGAGGGCATCGAGCAACCTCAGCTGGTATAACGAATTTTTCCATACTCCCCAGAAGCCGATTACAGCATGCGGATCGGCATCTCGTGGACAATTGAGGAGGATGGCGATCAACAACTTCAACGTGGCAGTATCGACACCGAGACGATCAGGCCAGTCGAATGTTTTGATAACATTGGCCCAATTGAGGTTGACATGCTACCAAAGTGTTAACAAGGCCGGAGCGCCATACACGTAAAGTTACGACTTACGAAGCTCCCCAGTGCCCTTATCAATGCACCCACGTCACACATAGTCGTACCCTCCGCAGCCAGCCGAGCCAAACTTGATATAATTTCGACCACTTGAGCATCGCGTGGCGGATTGGCATCAGAGACACCGAACCGAAGCAAAAGGGCGCGAACTGTATCAGCATCGCTAGTGATCTCCGGGCCAAGTTGAATGAGGGTCTGAACAAGGGATGCACTAGGGGGAAGGCTGTGCGAGGGGAGCCATGAGACGTGTACAGAGATATGAAAAGCACGCGCATTGTGGCATACCTTAATGTGGGGAAGATGCGCTGCAAGATAGGAGCGACTATTTCCGGACCATACTTTGCTTGCGCGGCAGCGATGAGGGCTTGGCGCTGGGTTGCATCCAAAACGGGGGTTTCCGAGTTGGAGTCGGACAACAAGTTCGACATGAGTTTTGCAATCTGCTGAGGGGAGAGATCGGCGTGGTCGAAGGAAGGGTGCTGGCAGAGAGAGAGGACGGCGTCTTCGAAGTCGACGCGGATAAGGGCTGTGGCCTGGCTGGCCAAGTCCATACGGGTAGAGCCAGCGACGAGAGAAGAGGCCAAGACAAGTTTTTCGAGAGGCCTGAGGGAAACACGATCTACGAATCGGAGGAGATCAAAATGCCTAAAGGCGTCCCCTTCGCCCTTGTCTATGCCGTCACGGAATCGGTCTGCGAGGAAAGGGTCACGAGCGAGACGCTGGGTTTCCTGGACGAGCAGCCTGAAGGTCAAGGCAGTGGAGGTATCAAATGCGGAGGGGGGAGCTGCGAGGGCCAGACGACCCTGAGAATGGACGATAAGACGACGGATGAAATGGAGGTAGGTGTCAAGACCGTGTTGCTCGGAGAGCTGGATAGTGCGGAGGATGAGAAGAAAAAAAAATAGAAATAAAGAAAATATAGGACAGACCGAGCGTATTTCAAGCTGGTTCCTTTCAAAATTGTCCTCCGTGAGAGTCGAGAGGAGGAAGACGATTTGAGCCTTGACTATGGTGTGTATGTTGGCGTTTGGAGGATTATCCATCGCCGACGACCTGGCTGAAGACTCCGGGCGTCGATTAACACTTCCACCGGTCGACGCCGTTTTGGATGAAATGCGCGGTGTCGAAGGGGAAAGAAAGAAAGAAAAAGAAAGGCCGGAGCGAAACACACCACCAGCTTGGAATGTCTTCGACAAGCTCGCACAAGGGGTTCGAATCACTTCAAACTCCGAATATCGGAGACTCAATCCTATTCCAAGCCACGTTCAACCAAGCTTCTGACGTAAGAGTGATCCCAACGACGCCAAAGGTGCAGGCATCGTGGTAGCAGGAAGCGGACACATTCTGAGTATAGACATTGAGCACACGAAAAGCGGGAAACCCTACCTTTTGCCATCTCTGAAACTTGCAAGCATCCGAATCGCGGCTTGGGCGCCGTTGGCCTGCCAGTGAGCGCGCAAATTCTCTGCAAACTCGCCCTTTTTCCGACAGTGTTTCCGTGCATTCCAACGCTTATATACGCTCTTATCTGATCGTAAATAACAAGACCGCGGGTATGTGCCCTCACCACAACCTTCTTCCGGTGGGCGGGATCAGCATTGATACCATCTGCACCATAGCCCAAATAACACCTGAATTCGAAGGCTGTAAGCCTTTTTTAAGCCTTGTGTGGAGCTGACCCGCTCATTTCATTTCCTGCACAGTAATTGGGCTTGTCTGGCCTTCCTTTCAACTTCGTATCCGTGTCTTACCGATTCTGAACAGATCCAAGCTTCACCGAATGGCTGTTCCTCGAAGCCGCAAAAGTGCTCCGGATCCAGAAATACCACTAACATCATCCTCCACTTCCCCTTCTCTCACACCAGCAACTGTCCCGAAACCCACGTTGTCAAGTTGAGCTCCAGGATCGTCTGCCTCTCAGACCGAGC
The DNA here is from genome assembly GCA_038090415.1 of Rossbeevera mucosa. Lineage (NCBI taxonomy): Eukaryota > Fungi > Basidiomycota > Agaricomycetes > Boletales > Boletaceae > Rossbeevera > Rossbeevera mucosa. Next base: position 1,287 of record JBBPMR010000756.1, on the reverse strand, counting down.
CTCTGCCTCATGAGAGAACTCCATATCCGTGATACGACCTTCCTGATCCGCCAATCGCTCGCTCAGCACCTCGAGTTGCCCAGTGAGAGCATCTGTATGGTTATGGACCGACGTAGGTGTTCGGATTCCTTCTATTTTTGTGATACGATTCGTGAGCGTCACGATATCCGAAGCTGTGACGGCGACTAGCAACCAAGAAGCGTAAGGCGCCAGACAATGCCTGGGTGACTTCGGAAACACACTATCCGACATTCAAGTTGTTTGAAGGGTTATACGTAAGCATCTAGACGATATAACCATTTCCTCTTTCTCCTTTTTAGATCGTCCCTCGGATGATACGCCGGCTGTTGATACTTCCCCTGTCGAAATTAAGAATGTACCTCTGGAGGATCTGATAACCCACGAATATGTAATTTTTTTCTAGGCCATGTATGGCGCATTTATGGTCAACCACTTGGGTCGTCGCTCCCTCTTTTTGACGTCTACCGGTTTGATAACGCTTTTCTACACTGCACAAGCGATCTGCTTCTCCTGGACAGTATGCTCAGCACGGGAAAGCTATGGTTGGACATGCCGTGATAGGGCTCATTTTCCTTCTCTACGCCGCGTATTAGGACATTGCGTTCACCCCCCTCATCATCTCGTACACGATCGAGATCTTGCCATACAACACCCACGCCAAAGGGTATATGTAATGTGTTCGGCGTTGTGATTTTGCTCGTCCTCATCTTCAACCAGTAGTCAACCCGATCGCGCTGGATGCTATCTACTACGTGAGTCACACTTACAGTAATATCCAATCCATGGCAAGCAGACGAAGTGATTTGTCACATTCGATCATCTAGGCTCATGTACATTAGGGGAATGGTGAAGAGTTGATGTAACCAGATGGTTCTAATCAATACCCATTATTATTTCATGGAAATAATAAGCATTTATAATGACTGAAATTTTATTCTCATACTGAATGTACATACTGAAATATATTTATCATTAAGATGACTGATAACCAGTTAATGGTCATTTATTGATGATTCTACAGTACATCATTTGGATAATGAAAATCAGGAGAATGGTGAAGAGTGGATATAACCAGATAGTAAAGGGATTTGGGAATCCCCTTGGGCGCAGTGTGCAATGAGGGAAAGACTCGGTGGAGAACTCACTGGTAATTTGAGGAGATTGCTTAGCAAAGCAGGTAGAATATAACAGTAGAACTGCTTGTATTTATCAGGGCTATCTTCGAGCCCTTATATACTACATGAATGCTATTTATCTATGTGTATA
>JBBPMR010000755.1:0-15099 GCA_038090415.1 Rossbeevera mucosa | reverse complement strand
GCTTCGACAAAGCATGAATAAGAAAGTCAGTACGCGTACTCAGGTTGTTGTAGTAGTGGGGCTGGCTGAGGTCGGTTGGAATGCCTTCCCCCTTGAAGGCGTTGGCTAACTTGGTGGGTACAGCGAAAATATTCCGAAGGCAATCGTCCCAGCCAACAGACCTCCTTGCAGGGTCACGGATCGTGCACACAGCACGGAAAAGCCTGTCGACAGGGTATTCCCTCGTGAGTTTCAGCAGCAAGTCTACACACCGTTGGTGTAACGAAAGGGAGAGTATGGTTGAGTACGCGCATAGAGCCACATCTCCAGCTGGAGCAGAAGAGTTGGAAAATGCATCTGGACAAAAGTATTGCAGTATCAATGCGGAGCAGCCCCTCTCCTCCAAGATCGTTTCCCACGTAGGCAATATCGACTGTAGCAGACTGAGTTGGATCGCTGGAAACACCTTGGCAATATCAATCGGCGCATCTTCACATGAGAGCAAATTGAACTTTATGAATTGTGGAGGCAACAAATTTGCTCTTGCAAGTGGCAGACACAGGAGAGGGAGTAGTGTCTCGATTTCGGTTATTTGGGTCTGCAGTTGAGCGATAACGTCTTGCAGTCGTGGATTGGAAGACATAGTGTAATATTCGTTACTAGTCTTGTACAACCAAAGCCGCAGACTCAACCATTGCAAACAATAAGTATACACAAGAGCAGTAGAAATGACTATTTAGATTGCTTTCCAACCACCCTGAAGGCCCCGTTGGCCATCGCTTGGGCAGTCTCGCCTGTCTCAACCCAGCCATCATCCTCGTTTTCTTCGTCATCAAGTAAAGATATTCCTACGGGCGGTCCGCGTACGAGTAGCCTCCCCTCGGGGTCACTGCCATTTTCAATCGCCATATCGTCCACGCCAACAAGTTTGACTTCAACGTTGATGCTCGGTGCGCCGACGTGAGCTGGTTCTCCATTTGCGGAGGGTAACGATTGAAGATCAAAGGCAAGCGTCGCAAACACAGGGCCGCTCGTCAATGCGTGGATGTGAGCATGGATAAGTGGGATGGAGAGGGCAATCCGCGCCGGTGTCAGAGCCTCGTTCGGGAATGAACCTGTGGAGGGCACGGCTTTTGTTAGTATCCGTATCAAAAATATAACAGGGGAATAGTCACCCCCACTGACAACAGCCGCCTTCAACGAACCCGCCATGCGCCCCATAACATGCTCACGAGCCCCACAGAGCACAACACGGTCCCACAAACTCTCCTTAGTCAAAAAGCCTTCAGCCAGCGCCGCCAATTTGTGTCTCCATGCGATGGGATAAGCAAACAACGATTTCTTGGCACGGGAAAGAACCGCAGTCGACAAGTCCTGTATCTGGCCAGGATGAACAAACAGCACTGTAGGTGTCGGTATCGGTAGCTTCGTCGCGGAAATGATGTCTTCCATGTTACGCGACGAACTGGCCGACTCGACATCACCGGGATACATACGGGTCGAGTCACACGTAGCAAAAGATGCGTTTTCATATAGTGCAGTGTATGCAATGGCTCGCCCAAATGGTGTGCTAAGAGAGTGCCCGGAGACGATGGTGTCGAGAGTAGATAGGGCTATGGATGGCGGGAAGAGTGCTTTGATGGCTGTAATACCAGACGTGAAGTTCAGGTGGGTAAAACGCACTCCTTGCAAGTCCCCGGAGGGCGTCTCGGAGAAAGCAAGGGTAAATGATTGGCTGGACTCTAGATTAGAGGTCAGTCCGTGGATAGCATAGTGATTCCAAAGCGATGACGTACGAACTGGAGCAACCTCCGTAACTTCATTGGCGACTTGGGCACCGTCGGCCTCGACTTGAGCCCAGTCCAAAATTTGAACTTCCTGGACCATCTTGTGTTGGGTGATGTCCGTTCGTCCCACTACAATGATCTTATGGTGATGTTCTTTTGCATCATAGATGACTTCGAGGAGGTGAGGTAAGAAATCTGCATCGACAATGATGGCCGACGGGGGATGGGCCTCCAAAACACGTGAAAGAAGTTTTCGTGAGCTCAAAGTGATGGAGACTATGGAGTGCTTCGCAAGTGCAAGGTCTGCGATGACAAACTCTGCGTATATTCGTAGTGAGCATACCGGAATGGGGAAGTAAAACAACATACCTAGACGGTCATTCAAAAGCAGTAGTACATTGGATTCTCCAGAGAGAATGCTCGAAATACCAAAACCAAAGGCAGTGATACGCTCGTTGAGTCGGGTGTTGGTAATCTACATCGCAAGCTCCAGTCATTGCTCAAAACTTGTATATCCGTACCACTCACTTTAGTCGACCAAAGGGTCCTCGGTGACTCGATTTGGGACTTGACGAAATCATTAACTACCTCCACATCCTTGTCGGGTCTGACAGGAAGCTGAAAACAATGTCAGGTAACTACCCTCATATGCTAATGCAAGGGCCAGCATACCCTCCCCATAAGGCCAGTGCCATAGTTCCTGTAGATGGCACTTTCGCTGGGATGTCGTACGCGGCCGACGTCGCTTTGTCTTCCGAGCAGAATCGGGTGTACCAGCGGTTGGGGTTTGTAGAGGTTCTGAAGAAGAAATACGGAGACGCCAACGAAACCCAAGAGCACTGTCAGGTCATTTGTGACAAGATAATCTGAAAACGACATATTTTTGTCTCCTGGACTATGGGTGGTGGCAGAGCGGGTGAAACGTACGCTGACCGTGGGTTGCTGAATCATATTATCACCGTTCTCGTGGAATTCGGCAAGCACTCATTATTTCGGTCCACGCGTTTGTCCGGCTGAACTTGTACTGATAAGTGCCTCGTCGAGTCTTTGTAGCGCCCACCCGCATCCATCTGGGTGATGCCTTGCAATAAATGTTCACAAGTAATCGCCACGTCACCCGATGTGGCGCGCCCGCAGCTCCAGATCAGATGATGATGTAAGTCACCAATACCCCTAACTGATAGTCCCGGAACTTCATTTCCAGGAAAAGTGTCCGCCAGCCATGGTAATGTCTACAAGGGCCACCAAACCCACAAAGAATGAGCATACGAAGTCACACAAATATTCACATCCTCCTTGGATCGATATGATCACGGCATGTGGAACATTTATTATTTCATTACCTCAGAGACGAAGTCTTGCTAGGAATGCATAACGACGACTCCAGACGGGATCAGGAATGGCGTGTCTCGCCCTACAATCAAGAAGGTTGGCTTATCCTTCTCGACCATAACTTCTGAACTGAATGCCTCTAGTTCATTGATTCGAAATACCATTTGCCCATGGATTCTGCCAGCGCAAGTCAACTTAATCGCACCATTGGGCATGGCACGCACACAGGCAATTTTGTTCTTCCAAAAGGTTGGTTTCACATGGATTTATGATGGAATGCCTGCTATCTTGTAACAGGTCCGTCAGGCAAGGTAAAATTGTCACCTAAGAGAGCAAGTGCGGCTGTCAAGGAGGTGGGTCCGAATTCTCTGTCTCTTTCGTCTGATTAACTCTCACACAAGAACAAGAAGCCTGCCTCAAGGATCGTCACATTAAAAGCGACCAGTAAATCAGAGAGAGGACCTTTTCATTCCACTACAATGTCCTCTCCTGTGGGGGAGCAGCCTCTGAAAACCGCACTGGCAACCAGGAAGTACACGCCGATAGCAAAGAAGGCCCGTGTGACTCCTTCAGGAAGAAAAAGGTCGACCAGGAAGGCCACCGCGAAGCAAAGTGATTCCAAGCCTGTGGGTGTCTGAACCTTGCAAGTACTATCGACGACTTACACCATCTTCTCTACTGCAAAGACCAGGTCAGCGGCCAGGACGGTCAAGTCAAAAGAACGTGCGAGCAAGTGATGGTGCAATGTGGCCTACATTTTGTTTGGAGTAACCTCCTAACGATCAGGTTTCCAGAGAAACGGTTGTCCATGTCAGACTTGGGTTTTTGAGGTGACGCCAAGCCAAGTTATAAGGCACGCTCTTTAACGGTTCTGGATAGTGGGAATGTTTCAAAGTGCCCGTTTCGAAGTGACAAGTGAGGAAACCTACAGATACAATAAGGATAAGCTATATAAAAAGATTTGCGTGGGTGCAGCGAGAAGCGCTGAGAATTCTGTCGTCATGTATTTGTCTAGCATAAAAGGGATTGGACTAAAACGAGCAGTGGGCGGCGTTCAGCCTCATGGGAGGCTAGAACGCAAAGCGGCTCTAGAGATCCGTGTGATTGCCGTGTTGAACGCATACCCTGAACTGGGTGATTCGTTATGAGGGCTGGGAAACGGGGGAAAGGGTCCGAGTCATGACTGCGCCCTGTGACTCGGAGTTCTTGTGATCACGGATTTCTAGAGGATGGGAATAGAGCACTTTGAGCGGAGGGCAGATAAGAGTGAAATGATCGGAAAGGTGTGCGTGGTTACGTGATACAATAACGTGACGTACGTACGCAGCAAATTCCCAATTTGATTTTTGATGGATTTGTGCAATTTTGGGTGTCACGTCGTCGTCGGGCTCGTTACCCTCTCCCTTTGTCTTTCACCATCACCATCCCGCCATCCAGCGTACCCTCTCCTTATAATACTGCCTGCCTTCGTTGGTTGGACATAACAAGCCTTTAACTAATGACAACCAAGTCCCTCTATGCATAAGACATCTCCCCTCCCCTCTCAGCACAATTATGGCACGCGCATCCGCAAGAATTCCGTCCTCAAGCCAAGTGCCCGTCTGAGACAGAGCTCCCCTTCCCCGCACCATACTCCCCGAAGGATCAAGCCCGTCCCCGTCCCCGCCACTCACCAGCCCGTCTCCCCCACACCAGATTCTTACTCTCCTCTCTTTCCCGTCCCTGGAGTTATGCTTCACCCCGAGGATGCATCCAACAAGGTCTTCCATGCGATTGGTCGCTCCTTCCTCTCAGTTGTAAGTATCGCGTTCCATTACGATGTGCCGCACCCCGTGCCAACGCCTTATAGGACAATCGCGCCATGACAATCAAGGATCTGGCTGAAACCACCCTTAAATATGGTCTAATATGCCAAAAGTACGTGTGCCCGCTTGTTTATACCTCATTTAGCATCCGTACCTCAAATTCCCCTTCACGCCCCTGCATTCATTGCCTTGCGTTTATCTCATGTTACTTACCTGCGCTCCCTATTTTGATCAGCGTCTCCGCTGCATCTCAGGCCATTACCACCTACATTCGGAATCACATGGCACGATGCGAGGTACAACAAGACCATCCACTTCTTCTTCGACACGTTTTATCTGGAACTCTTGCGGATGACGACCTCGTTCCCGCACTACACAGTAGGATGGGCGGGTCAACTAATCCGACCAAGTCCAGTTCGAAGGACCTGAAGGACAGCGACAAGAGTGTTACACAGCTTATGCCAGATACTCCTGAAGAACGGTTAACCAACTTCCGACGGGGTACGATGGTCTGGTACCTATCCAAGGCAGCAGGTGTCTCATGTCCGTTTGCACGTGCTGGAATCCGCCTTTGCGAATATGGGAAGGAAGGAAGGAAAGTTGCGGGAGAATATGGCGATGAGTTACAATTGTTACCGAAGAAGCACCCTAACCACGGCGAGGCACGGTGTGGAGAGAAGAGGAAGAGAATAAGAAGGGACCGTCGACGGCATTCCGATAGGTCTCGCGATGGATCAGGCATCGGACGGGACAGCCGGAGTCCTGCGATCGACAGTGGATATGGCGAGCCTAGTGTCGACTCCAGTGACGACGAGCGACCCCCTAAGGTGAAACTGACTCTTCGTCTCCGGCCGTCTCTATCCTGTGTATCCGGGAGGACAGATGAGAATTCCCGGTCAAGAGAGGTCGTCGACCTATCAAACGATGGGGATAGTTCTTCCTCCGAAGACGACAACGTTCGCGTTGATGATGTCGATGATATCCAGATGCTACCAGACTCGCCAGAGGCGCCGTGGAGTCTTCCGCCATATCCGCGCAAGTCCATTTCCGTGCCGCGCTACACACCCACTTGCGATGAGCGCACACATTCGCCGTCGTGCTCGGATCAGCGTCACGCAACAGTGGACGAGAGAAGGCGGTCACCATCTGTTCCTTGGAGCGCTTCCCCTCCTCCTGACTCTGACCATGACGATTTTGACCTCGACTCCGACGTCGATTGGGACTCGTCCCACTCGCCGGCACCAGTTCTCCAAGTTAAAGTTGAGACCACCGATGACCTCCAGCCGTTCAAGCACGACCCCACCGACATTCGTGGTATGCTAGATGCCTGGGAGGACCTCGACTGCGCACCGATATCCATGGTGCCGTCCTTCGCCCTCAAGCCATTGACTGCAGAGGATCTGCAGTTTGATCCGCTGGAACTTTGGGACTGGGAATTCGAGAGTAACTGGGCCGGCACTCCAGAAGATCAACATGAATATCCTCTCTCTTTTCCAGTGTTTACATCGGGGTTTCCTGCTTCTCCATGCTCTCCATTCACATCATCCCAACACTCGTCGTCCCCTACATCCGAATCAGGCATGAGTACTTTCACCTGCCACTCTTCCCGTTCACATTTGTCACCGTCTACCCCACGTTCTCCGTCTTCATTTCCAAATGAAATTGATAGGAGAGGTTGCGCCCTGGCATGGCAAGATGCCGAGTTGCTAGGCCCAGACAGTGTGCATCCACATGAGTTTGAGGACGGGTGGACTAGTGGGGTGAGAACGCACTCAGAATGTAACTCGCCCGCCCAATGCGCTAGGGAGGATAAGGAAGGTGGAGTGGATGTAGCGTGCGTGATGGTCAAAAAGGCGGAAGCATGTCAGGCCGAACTAAGGGTCGACTCGTGTCACCATTCGTCTGCCATTGTGGTACCGATTGTCAACACGTGCCGCCCTTGCAATCTCGACGTCTGTGCGACCGAAGTTGAAGGCAAGTAGTTGCATCCTCAAGTTTAGGACTTTATTGACTATAGTTTACTTGTAGGCATTCCAGTGTACCAAACCAAGCTGGGCCAAGCCATTCTCTTGAGACGCATCGACACGGATTTTGTGAATCTGAGTACGATTCTATCGCACCTATTCCTATCTCCCCCATCACCCCTTCCAAGCGGTACCGTCTACGTGTCTCATCCTTCCTCGTCCATTAAGGGGATATGGGCACCTCTCAATGTCGCTCGTCTGTATTCGCATGGTTCGCCAATGGGATTAGAGAGCATATTCCTCTCAGACGACCTTGTCATGCGTTTCCCCACTGCCCTACAGGATTTCTACCAGAGGAGCATATCGGGGAGATCGCTAAATCAATTTGGCCCACCCTTTAATGCCTCGATCTCCTCGATTGATGCCGTTAACCCGCCATACGTACCACAGCTTGACCACGGGGTGTCGGCAAAGGAAGACATTTGGGCAGCTTCTGTCGAATGCGAACATGTCGATGAACCATTGCTAGCCATTTCACCTTCCGTGGATGACGTATTGGCTGCACTTCACCGCCATCCACCTTCACCGACCGAAGAGATGACTGCATTACCAGAAACGCCCCTCAGTCCTACAGAGCAGGAAATATTTCATGTTCTGTGTGTCCACCCCGATTGGGAAGCGGAGGAGACGGAAGCAACAGGCAGTGACGTGCGGAATGCTGCTATCATGCCCAAACATAGTCCTCCAAGAGAGCGACTACTGCGACGGTCGAGAAGGGTTGCCGATGCTGTTGCTGCACGGTCTCGTGGTGCCCCTCCAAGAACGAAGGGTCCTCGACACTCTTGACTCGCTGGTCGATATTTTTCGATGACCAGCTGAGGTGCCACACACGTTTTGAGATGTTTCGTCTTGTCAGTAATCGGTTATTGCTAGAAATTGTATCAGATATATTTTTTTTCGACTTCGCGTTCGTATACCTGCAGTATTATTCTATGATCCCCACTCGATTTTGGGCAGTTGCGCTCCTTCGTCGACTTTCTTGGCTCCCGAGCCCATTTAATGCCCCTTGTGCATAACACGTACGTACGGTACAGACCCGTATATTAAAAGAGAGCCTTTGTGTCGCATTTTGAGGCGATGGGAGAAAAAACAAGCCGAAGGGACGTAAGACGGACAAACGCTTGGGAAAGGAAGTTGAAAGTCTGGTGGAACTTGACAAGGCAAGCGGAGTGTGAAAAGGTCGCACTGAGATTTCTTCGCCGTGACCCGTTCGTTCTCATCCTACCATCTTACTACTTAGTACTTCGTATTTCTCTGGTCCAAGTACACCAGGTATCTTAAAGTACTCCTCGTTGGACCTCGTCCATCAAAATATCTTTTTTTTTTTCTTCCTAGCTCTCCATCCTTTTTTCTAGCTCAAGTGCAAGCTAATTCATTGACCACCACCGTCTACTTGACCCATCGCAGACACGACCCCCTTCTGGAACCCAGCTTGGCTTTTTCTTTATTCCATCCACTGCATGAAAAAGCGGACCCGCGTCCGTTAATCTTCATCCACAACCCAACGGTAATCTCTAATTGCACACGAAAACAAGTCCTATAATGTCTTTATCTGCCTCCGACAACAATGGTTCCTATTCGAGAGTTGCTTCCGGTAAAACACCACCTCCCGCACCTTCTGCGGCCTTCGCAAAGAGGTGAATTGATTTTCTTGTCGTTCCCGTCGTCATTAACGATAACTTCACCTAGAGCACGGGAGATTCAAGCGGAAGAACGCCTAGGAAGATACAGGCCACCTGCACTGCGCGCACCTGCGCCTTCAGGGTCACCTCCGAATGATCTGACATCCGGCATTCTATCCCCGGGCGATAGTGACATTCCTCCACCATCGGCCTATCCCTCCGGTTTCAGAAGAGCTAGGGCTGGCACTCTCCCTTCCGATGTCCACCTTGCTGCTCAGAGATTCGCTGCTGCTTCCAATACATTGGGCACCACAACTCCTTCTACAGAGTCCTTTACGGAGCAGCTGCAGCAGCGGCAAAGCACCAACACGCCTCCCAGCCTTGTTGTACCCCCGCGTCCTGGACTCCATCATTCGGCGACCTGTATTGCTCCTGCTACTATAAATAATTCATCTGTAGGCGCCGTCGAGCGTAACAGTCGCCTTAGGTCCGGCTCATTGACCTTACCGACCTCTGGCCTCACGAACCCTTTTGGTCCATCCATCTTTTCGTCATCCTGGTTGGCATCCACGAATCCTCCTGGATCATCATTCCCTATCCTGGACGAACTGCGTTCCGTGACTTCCGCAGACTCGGCCGATGACTTTGACGTTCACACTCTTGATTACCTTGGTCTGGACGACAGCCATCGTCCACCACCTGCAGCTACAATTTCGGAGTTGCGTAACCAAGCGCAAGCGGCGATTGCGGGAAACTTGGCCAACCCACCTCGGTTGCGCGCCAGTACCGTGTCTAACCCATATCGTACGCGTTCTTCTGGTCCCACTTCATTGTTGGCTACACCGAGTGGTGAAGATGATGAAGATTACTTTGAAAATTATGAGGCTCAGCAAATGTACGAACGCCAACGTCTCAGCTCGTATGATGGATCTATCTCCGACGCGAACCTTTTGCATTCATCTTATGTTGCCAAAGGATTCAAACAGACGGATCATCTTTCCCCTGGTAGCGCTCTGGCGTCGCGGCCGCGTGCTATATCCGTCGGGACTCTTGATGATCCCATTCGTTCTCTCCAACGCCGTGTCACGACGAGCGAGATTCAGACACCATACTCTAACGACCTTTCCTCTGCTGGAGGCAGTCTTACCACTCTCGCAAACCCCGCTAGTATTCTGAAGTCGGATGTCAAGTTAACTTCCCGTAATGTGTCTGCATCTACTGTCCACTTTCCGAATGGTGAAGTCAGTCGCGCATCAGCCTACCTCGTCGCCCCTAACTCGCAAGGGAGAGCTGTCTCGCCAAAAACTGAGGCTAACAACAATTCTCAGATTCAGACACCTACTCGATCACTCTGGATTGGTAATCTCGACAGTGCCGTGACCAGCGAACAGTTGATCCACGTTTTTGCTCCCTACGGTGCCATTGAGAGCCTGAGGTTACTACCCGAAAAGGTCAGTTTAACCTAGTGTCTGAGGATCATGCTCACTGATGCGTTTAGGAGTGTGGCTTTGTCAATTTTGTTGACCAAGCAGATGCCATTCGCGCAAAAGATGACGTCTTGAACCGCCTTGGGGGCAACATTGGCATGCCTAATGGACAGACGGTGCGAATTGGGTTCGGAAAGGCCGACAGCGCTCCAGTTGCACCCGCGAAGGGGACTACTATCACGAACTCTGGTGCAACCTCACCTAACAGCATGGGTAAGAGTGCCAGTCCTGGCCTAGGAGGCCTGGACGCCCAGTTGCAGTCCACTCCTACCCGCGCCCTGTGGATTGGTTCCATTCCTAGCACCACAACACCTGCCACGATTCTGAACGTCTTCAGTCCCTATGGCCCAATCGAGTCTGCCCGTGTTCTGACGCACAAGAACTGTGGATTCAGTTAGTCTTTTTTATATTGTTGGATGTATTGCTGACACTGTTGATAGTCAACTTTGAACGTCTCGATGATGCGGTTCGTGCAAGGAAGGCTTTGAACGGGCGCGATGTGCTGGGTAGTGATGTTGGGGCCATCCGCATTGGGTTTGCCAAGGTACCTGTCAAGAATGGCCAGGAAGCTGGCGGCGCTCCGGATGATAGTCCAAGTGTCGCCGTACAAGGTATTGGTGATCTGAGTGTCGGTGCTACTATCCATGCGTTGCGGAGCGTCAAAGGCGCTTCAACAATCCCAGCCGACCAACAGGTTCTCGGAGGAACCGTGGAGAACTATCGTTCAAACCTGCTCCTCAGCATGATTGGCTCGGGAATGCATAACATAGCATATACATCTGATGGACTTTCGAAGTCTGTTGGGTGGGCCCCCTCCGTGACGGAACAACAAATGATCATGCGGGAACTTGCCAAGGGAAGCACTGATGCGGAGACGGACATCCAGGCCCTTTCTGGTCAGTTATCTAGCACACTCTGCAACCACTTCTCATCCTCCAATTAGAATTTCGACCTCCTACGATGTACTACACCACGATCCCTCTCGTTTCCGAGAGAGTAAACAACAGGCGGTGGGATGCTTCTAAGCTTCGTGAACTCCGCAAGCGACTCGACTCTGGTACGATGTCCATGGAGGAAACTGATCAGGTTGCCGGTGACTTCCTCGACGGAGAGATCGTGGATTTGGCCTCTGATTGGCTTGGAAATACGGTTGGTATACACCAATATCAAACAGTTCCATGCGTTTTCTCTCAACACAACACACAGGTCGTTCAAAAGCTATTTGAGAAATGCTCTGCTGTTCCAAGGTTTGCGATGCTGGAACGAATCACGCCGCATCTAGCTATGATCGGAATTCACAAGAACGGAACGTGGGCGGCTCAGAAGATTATTGAGTGCGTGCAGAGTTCCGAGGAGATTGCGCTCATTGTGCAAAACCTGAGGGCTTATGCACCTCCGTTGCTCCTTGATCAGTTCGGGAATTATGTTGTACAGTATGTCACTTGTCGACAATTCTACCTTTTTCGATGCCTGACCGATTTCTTAGATGCTGTCTGCGCTTCGGTGCACCTGCAAATGACTTCATTTTTGATGCCATGGTGGACCGTATGTGGGAAGTTGCACAGGGCCGTTTTGGAGCAAGGAGCATGAGGGCATGTCTCGAGAGCCCTCATATTACCATCAATCAGCAGCGGCGCATTGCTACCGCAGTGATTCTCAACTCGATTCCCCTTGCGACCAATCCAAACGGCGCGTTGTTGCTAACCTGGCTACTGGATACGTCTTCCTTCCCCTCACGTTACAGTTTGCTCGCACCTCGGTTTACCCCTCACCTCTCACATCTTTGCACACACAAGCTCGCGTCGCTTACGGTTCTTCGGATTGTGAACCAGAAGATCGAGCTTGAAGCATCGCGTCAAATTGTGCAAGCACTGTTCTCATCACCCGGAGATCATGTTCTGACGGATGTTCTGGGAGATCAAGTAAATGGTGTCGCTGTTGTGCATAAGATTTTGACGAGTCCTTTCCTCGATCCTGCTGACAAGCCCGGCTTTATTGAAGCGACAAAACGCGTCCTGATCGAACTGAAGGTCATTGCCACACAAGCATACCGCCGCCTCATTGAGGAAGTTGGCCTGCCTATTCCTAATTATCAGCCGACATACACTACCAATGGTCCGCCTGGTAAAAAGGGGCAGTCACACAACTCTTTTGGTGTCCCTGGCCTCCCTTCCGGGTACCCATCAAATGACCAAGGTCTGGCTTCAATGATGGCTGCGTTGCAGATGGGTGGGCAAAATCCTCAATCTGGACCACCTCAGTTGCATATCGATCCCGCGTTTGGTCAGAGTAATGGGCCAGCTCGATCTCGTCCTTCGAACCCCCCTTCAGCGTTCTCCCCATCCTCTGACCCATTCAACCCATTTGCACTTCGTTCCCCGGATATCAGCAGTCCCCGCGCAACCCCTCGTCGTAATGGGGCTATACCTATGGGAAGCTCCATCGCACAATCTGTTCCTGCGATTCCCTACGGTCAGACCCCTAATATGACGCAGCCCAGTGGTGTTCTTGGGATGGGGCAAGGCGCATACGGTGGCCAGACTGTTCCTCAGGTGTATCCCCCATATACTATGTATCAGGTATACCAGCAACCACCGCCGGCGAACATGGGCGCTTTCAATTAAAAATGAATTCCTAGCACGAAACCCGTTTATGACAATACTCTGTTTGCACAACGAATGAACTTATTCCTTCCTATCTTGCCGACAGTGCTCCAGATCGTTGCCAGATGCCTTCACATCCGTTCCTTTCATCGATACCCTTTCCTGATGCTCCCTCACGCTCCTTCTCGTAGTCGAACTGGGCAGAGTCGTGGATCTTGGCCAGTGCTGGAAAGTTACTATCTTCTGATACTATTCTTCACTCTAGGTTGACTATTGCGACCGTTGTATTAAGTACATAGTGGATGGCTGGCTGTAAAATATGGCCGTAAGAATAGACAATAAATTGCTTTCTTTCAGACTTGTGAACATTTTATAACGTAACATCCTCAACCGCTAGTCATGGGGAGTGCTGCTTCGAAGACAGCCCGCAAACTACCAAAGGAAAAACCACAAGTCTGGACAGGCTCACGCGTTCCTCCCCCTACTACTGCACCTTTGCAACCGCTAGCATCTGAAAATAAGAATGAGAGTGAGTTGAACAGCGTAGGATCACCCGGCTCAAAGGTAAACATGTCGCCCTTGTCTCGAACAGCGATCGAAAGCGACGCCATGGACCCGCACTTTCTGGAAAAACTGAACCGACTGGGCCCGGTGCGAGTGGTCGAACCCCACACGCCGTCATCGGCAGGCGTCCGAGCGGTAAGCCGGCTCCTTCCCCCCCCTCCTGACAATGACAATTCACTGCAAGCCCCCACCTAGGCGAGCGATGCACAGAGTATGTATCGCTCCAGAATGCGGTCCGAGGCGGAGGCGACCGAGGCCGCGCGTACTACGGCACCGCAACCTCCGGCCGAGAACAGGCTTCTGGCGTCTTCCCTGACGGAGCTGCTCGATGCGCGCAAGACTATCACGAGCGGCGCTGAACTGGAGACGCTGGCGAGACGGTATCACGTCGCCACAGCGACATTGGAGCGATTGGCTTGCGTCGTGAGCACACCGAGCGTCGACGAGAGCACGGTCGTACGGACTAGGGATACATACGGGGAAGAGTCTGTGACGATGATGGTAAGTCTCGGTCTGGTCTCGCAAACTCTTGCACGCCTGGCTGAGCGGTATGCGTTTAGGCTCGTTGGATAGATCCCGCACGTCGGTGATTTACAGGGTTATACTACACTAGAAATACACACGCAGAGCATTAACTTGCATTGACTCTGTTGGACAGTATGGACATTTGACGCGTCTGGAACGTCTCCATCAGGCGCGGAGACAGGATGTGAACAGGAGGAAACCGACCCATTGCCTTTGCTGAGTTTCTGTAGGCTGTCCTTTGTGATCACGTGTCCACAGGTCATCATCATCGGTGGGTTCTCCTCCGTAGACTGGTCCTTCGAGACGGGACATGCAAAGATGGAGTGATAGCGATTTTCTGGATGCAAGGGTATCTCGATCTGCACCAACGACACCGTCAGTCATCGAGAGGCCACTCCGAGACGAACAGCGTACAGGAAGTTCATCGCTCTGACTCCACTCGCTCTTCTTCTCTTTCATCACATTCCGTGCCTTTTCGATCCGTGCCATTGCACCTCCTCCAGCGATGTCGCCGACGACTCGGAGGGGGACTTGTCTGCTCATCCCCAGGCTTGCACAGTATTCTTTCGCGAAAAGCGGTTCGAGGTCGGTGTGTAGCGAAGGCGAGGCAAGGTCTGCGTATGGGGAACGCTCTAGTCTGTTCCTCGGAAGATAAGCAAGACAAGCCATAAGGCGTTTAAATTCGGGTGCGTGCTCGGGGTAGAAGCCTCGCATGGCCGCATTTGCGTACGATATCGCGGGAGCGGGTTCGCACGGGTCGGAGGATAGGAGCAATCGCATGTATTGAGAACGGTGAAGGTAGAATTCCAACGGTGAAAATCGCGGCTGAAGGAACGAGCGGTTCTTCCTAGACCACCTGACGAATCGCGTTAGATGAGAATGACCTCAGTGAGAGTACTCACTCGAGAGCCGGCCCGACGTCCTGTTTGCGGAGAGCGGTCATGATGCGGTGAAGCTCCACGAACTGACTACGCAGCTTAACGGCGATATCCACGCCAGATTCCTGTGAAGGTTTGTGAGCCAGCCAGCGAAGCAAGTCAGTCGACTTACTTGGATGAACGTCTCCGCCGTGGTGAACTGGCCCGTGCGAAGGAGGTGCAAGGCGATCGTTCTGTCGAGTGCTTCTTTAGCGGCATCGGATGTAAAAAGAGGATCGTAAGCGGGCAGTGGCTGGATGAATTTCTGGGGAAAAGGGATGAGCACGACGACGAGCTCTGCGCAACGGACGACGGACCTTATCCAGCACCCGTCCGAGCTTCACAATCGCATTGTAAATCTCCTTTTGCTTCTCGTCGATCTCCTTCTTCTTGGAGTCTACCGTCTGCGACAGCAACGCGAACGTGTCCTGAGTGACCGTGCCAGCCTCGATTC
>JBBPMR010000754.1:0-15100 GCA_038090415.1 Rossbeevera mucosa | reverse complement strand
ATCACAAGCTCCAAATGTTTTGCAAGATCGTGAAGGATGCTGGGTTCAATTGGGCGTGGAGCGATACATGCTGCATCAACAAATCAGACCACTTCGTACTCCAGGAAGCACTCGTTTCCATGTTCAGATGGTACGAAGGAGCAGCACTGACAGTCATATATCTGCTTGGTGTTCACTCTCCGTCGCAGCCTGGAGCTCTGGTGAACAGCATCTGGAACACTCGTGCATGGACATTCCAGGAGTATCATGCATCGAAGGTGGTCTGGTTCTACACTGAGGATTGGAAGCCATACCTGAACCTCTCCATTTCCAATCACAAAGATTCGCCCGAGATCATCCTGGAAATGGAGAGGGCAACACATGTCTCAGCACGAACCTTGAAGGCAATCCGACCAGGTCTGGATCTCATCCGGGAGAAACTGTGTCTCGCGTCACTACGAAAGACGACACTAATCGAGGATGCTGCGTACTCGCTACTCGGGATATTCTCTGTTTCACTGCCGGTTGTGTACGGCGAAGGAGACAAGGCGCTTGGGCGACTTTTGGCGCAGCTTCTGACGAATTCTGGAGACACGAACATACTTGCATGGACGGGGAAATCTGGAAACTTCAACAGCTGTCTCCCGAGTAGTATCACTGTGTTCAATGACCTTCCGACGACACACATTCCGACAGCCATCAGAGACAGTGAAATGGACGCGACTATCGCTGAACTACGGAGTTCTGTGCTCGATTTCACACCACTGATGAAGCTGTATGATCGACTACATGAGCTACACGTGCCGTCGTTTTCAGGACAACGGATGAAGCTTCCCTGTCTTACTTTTAGACTTCGTCGTGAAACGATGAATCGGAGTTCTTCAGGATCGGTATTTCGCGCAAAAGTAGTTGGCCTTGGGAATGTGGAAATCAGAACCACGAGCAACATATTTCTTCTGGATTCTCTGATTCTCGTTCACCCTTGGATTGACTTCCTGCTCGACAGGCAATCTATACCTTTTCGGAGTTTCATGGACGCGGTTTCAGAAGCTGCAGCTTTGCCTCCCCCAGTCTCCTGTTTCCTTCGTCCGACTCGGGCCATCGGAGATCAGTATGCATCATCGCCCAGCTCGGTTGATTCAACCGGAACGACCTACTCTCTTGTCGAAGCTCCCGGAGAGTCTCCCCCGGTCACACAACCAATCAAATCACGTCTTGCAGGCCTCGGGTCAGTCGGGTGGCAATTTGGAATACATCCTCGAGACAGAGCGTCGAACGTAAACTCGTCTTCCACTGTGGTTCTGACGAAGCGGCGATTGGAAGCTCTTCGAGTCCTTGCACGCCTCCGACAGCCATTCGGAGCACTGTTATTCGCTCGGACGCGGCGGAACGTGGAGGAGTACAGGCGGGTTGCAGAGGATAGTGTAATCAGGGTGCAGATTCAGGAGGATATGTCGTTGGATGAATTGATTAACAGCGTGCGGATGCTGGACGTCCTCTAAGTAAATTGCTACTAAGCAACACGTTATATTACGCGTCAAAAATATGTACTGACGTGAACCGTAATGCTGTGCTAGTACTCAACTTCTTCTGGTCACGGCAGGCCGACTCGCAGTTGCTTCAACTGAGTCAATATCCATCTCTATCGTGATGTCAGGTGTGTACTCAACGATGGACTTCCTACTTGATAGGCAATGTATACTACCTTTTTGGAGTTTCATGGGCACACACACACACACACTCCGAAGCTGAAGAACCGACTCCACCAGGCGGCCTCAGACTCTAGTTTCATTGTTCCTCCCATCATCGATCGGGCTTCATCACCCAGATCGACCGATGCGATTAGAACTTCGTATTCTCTCGTTGAAAACCCCAGCGGTATATACCCCCAATCACGCAGCCGATCGCATCACGTCTCGTTGCCCGCCTCGGGTGGCCGCTTTGGGGCCGTCCGCGAGACTCGGTGTCGGCGGTCTCGTCTGGCTTCGCAGCCGAATCATCGACGGATTCAGAGTGGAAGCGCGTGGAAGCTCTCCGGGTTATTGCACGCCTCACGCAGCTGTTGTTTGCTCGGACGCGCAGGAACGTGGAGGAGTATAGGCGGGTTGCAGCAGATGGCATGATCAAGGTGCGAATTCAGGAGGACACGCAGTTGGGTCAGTTAATCGATGGCCTGCGGATGTTGGATGTGCTATAAGAAAATCTCTGTGGTTCAGCCAGTACGTTACTTTTTCTGATTTGATTGATTTGCATCCCTCCTTTAAGTACTGTCTCCAGTACTTCTTGATGTTGCCTAAAACAGACTCCCCCAAGTCAAAACACTGCCAGGGGCGGTTTTCGATTCTTGCTGCTCAAAATGCTCTGGGCTGCTGTTGGGCTGCTAACACGTCAATATCTGCTAATGTGCTGTTCTCGTGGATTGAGATTATCGAGACCAGCGTCCGATGCTATGATACAAAGCGAAACAAAAAAAATACAATAGTATACAATTATCGCTTTAATGTGAAGCCTGCGCGGTATGGGTAAATGAAATATTGATATTGTCGGCGGATTAGATGGATTTTTTTTGGCTCTCTTTGTTACGCGCTTTCAGCCAACTGGACCGTCGACGCGTGGGTGCTGAGTGCATGAATGATTAGATAAAGTGCGTGACAGATGTAATGACGTGCGGCAAGCGTTGTGTAAGATGCGAAAAAGTAACCAGAATACCCGGTAATGTTGTTAAAAGGTGCGATGATCCTCACGCTGACGAGGGTGATGATGACTCGGATTGTGATTGCACGGGTGACTGACCCCACGGCGCAACTGCGTCG
Organism: Rossbeevera mucosa; assembly: GCA_038090415.1. NCBI lineage: Eukaryota > Fungi > Basidiomycota > Agaricomycetes > Boletales > Boletaceae > Rossbeevera > Rossbeevera mucosa. The sequence goes on along the minus strand of JBBPMR010000754.1, from coordinate 12,308 downwards.
TCGAGCATGATTCCTCGTATTCGGTTATACACCGCATCTGGGAAATGTCTACAGGGAGACAGGTCAGATCGACCAAATCCAAAAAAAAGTAAACGTCGACGAACCGTTCCTTTAATCGTTCAAGCAGTGCGATTGCGCGTTCACGATCATTGTTACCAAGTTCGGCGCGGAACATGGCCTCCCACGTTGAAGGCTAGAAGGTGTACAGTCAACCCAAACCAAAAAAAAAAACCACACGCAGACCCTTACCTCTCTATATGAAACCGAATTGGTAGACACTGGAGATGTAGAGGCAGACAAAGATGAATCGTGCGGGACATGGTTGCCAGGAGCAGCAACACCGCTCGGTGGATCAGCAAGCCTCTCAAAGACAGCGCGAGCCTCCTCGATTGCACCATCAGCTGCGTATCCCTTGATCAACAGGTTCGCAATGTAGGCCGTCATATGTACGCCCGTCGACTGCAGCTGCGTAACATACTGCTGTACTAGGTCCATCCGTTTGCGCGTCACGAGTGCGTTAATCAATGATTCATAGGAGACAGCGTCCGGAAGGGGCGCGGAACCATACTTCGAAGACGGATGTGAGGCGATGGATTCAAAAACGTTGATGGCCCTGTCAGTGTCCTTCATGACGCAACCATAAGCATTGATCAGCGCAGCCCAGTGTGTGCCTTGGACACGGACACGCGGATTCGATTCGACGAGCTTGAAAGTCTCTTCCATGGCGTTCACGTCAACAGGTTCAATGGTTCCGTAGGCATCGATGAGGAGCTGGGACGCAATTAGACTAGATAAATATGTGAGTGATGAATAGCATACCTTGTATGTGTGTGCAGATGGCTGAACCTTGGCTTGGGTCATCTTATCCAAATAGTACAATACTTTCTCCCTATCTGGCTTTGTATGCGTAAAGAGCTGCATCATCGTGTTGTAGGGTGGGATTCGAGGCTTGAAGTTAGGTTGGCTTGTCATTTCCTCAAACAGCTGCTCTGCGGCTACGGCATCGCCGACCCTCGCACATGCAGCAATAACAGCACCGTAGGTGATCGAAGAAGGCCGCAACGACGATTTGGCCTTCATCTGTTGGAAGAGCTCCAGAGCAAAGTCCGCCTTGCGTGCCTTAGCGAGCTTGGAGATGATGGTGTTATACAGGTATACATTGGGCTTCGTTCCGAGTATCTGACATTCCGAGAAGAGGGCCATAGCGTTCGAAGTATCGTCCGTGGTGTCCTTGACACACTCGATCAACGAACCATATGCGTCAGGGGACGGAACACCGCCGGCGGCAGTGATTCGGCTTCGGTGTGCATATGCAGCATCCATATTACCTCCGTGTGCGTTCGCAATGATCATATTGTCTTCGATTTGGAACCATGCTTGCGATTGCCAAGTGGGGCTTTGGGCAACGAAGGAAGAGAAAATGACCTGTTGAGCGATAGAATACACTGATTGCGCAGCTGAAAGATTGCCCGCGCGTCCAAGCCCATTAATCAACCTGCCAAGTGTAGCTGGATGAGGATAACGAGGTGGATCCGCAGAAATGGCCGCTTGCAGGGTCTTGTAACTGTCGTTGACCGTGACTGATGGATGAGAAGGGAACCACTGGTCGATATGTCGACTAAGTTCCCCATCAATGATGATTGGTGTCGAAGTTGGAACAAACTCGGCGGAAGGTAAAGGTGGTGTGGCAGTACGAGGAACTTCATTCTCCTCTTGCATCCGCTCGGCAAATGGCATCCTAAGGCGGCTGAAAGACAATCCAAGACCGTCCAAAAACTGAGAAACCTCGCGCTCTGTAAAGTTGGCGTAGAGAGCTTCCGTTACAGCAACCTGCACCTTGCTGGACACTAGACGTAAGTCAACCTTGGCATCGCTCATGGCTTGCAACAGTGGCATCAGGCCAGTGTATGCGGCACCTGAAGAAGGGGAAACCTCCAAGACGGAGGGGTTCACGGGAAGCGAGATTGCACACTGAAGTATCGTTTCCATGTCCAAAACATCGAGTTTTTGAGGAGCAGACATATAGGCGTAGAGAAGAGGACGAGCAATTGAGGGTGCACAAGGTGGGCCGAGCCATGCGAGAAGAGGGACCACCGACAACGACTGCTCGAGGGCAAGGGTGGATGGCGAAATGGCCACGACAGCATCCAAGTAGCCGGATAATATCCTCGTCACCGTTGCCTTGTACTTGGACAGACTCTTACCAAGCTTGATGGACAAAAGCTGCTCGGTAACATTGGGAGTATGTTTGCCAATGAAGTCAACAGAGCGCCTCGTTTCATCCACTCTGCTTGTCGTCGTCACAGACCCATCTGATTTGGCCAACTCCTCCAGAAGGCGGACATTCGCTTCGAGAACCATGAGTGTGTCCGAAACCCTAATTCCCAAATTATCTTTGGGTGCACAGTCCACAAAGATGTCAAATAGCCGGTTGAGCTCTGTGAGGTAAGAACTTTGCTCGGATGAGGATTCCACAAGAGCGTCTAGCATGATGCCCCAGCAGATCTGATCAGGACGGGAAGGATTCCGAGATGGCTCGTCGGTAAGGCTAGATGGGACAGGTTGTTGGAGAAGACGATCAAACCAAGACAACGCAGTTTTGATATCAGGTTTAAGTCCGTCGGATGAGGCAGTGTTACAGAACCCGCTGATGATTGTCGTGAACGTAGACGAGGCAGGAGAGGGAACAGAAGCTAGGTTGCCTGGATAGTGTGTCAGCGCGCCAATCATTCTCGAGAGTGAATGAAGAGTAACCTTTATCGGAGTTCTCGCTGTCCATCATGGTCTCGAGTAACCGGAGAGCACCGGCTGGTTGGCCAGCCTTGAAATAACCCTCCATCATCTTGTTCCAGATCCTGAGCTGAATGGGGAACTGTCTTTCGACCTCTACAACCAACCCCCGAGCGCCGAGATCTCTGAACTCTTGGAAGACTTCTTTGGCACCGGTGAGATCACCTGCGTTGACGTAAGTGGACAGGAGGTAATAAAACATCAGATCAGTAGGAGGGGGTCGAGACCGAGCCTCAAGTTGAGCATATATGCGGATAGCGGCGTCGATATCTGCGTGAGCTGCACAAGAGCGAAGGAGGGCGTGGAAAACGCTGGCCGGTAAGTGAGTGACCAACGGACGTCCGAGTGTAGTGGAATCGGATGCCTGGTGTGAGTTTGTCTGGCAAACAGCGTCAAAGGCGCGCATTGCAATCGCAAAGTTGTGCTCAGCGAGCAGAGCTGCCCTCTGAGTCTCGTCGGCGTCGGATTCCTCGCCTAGAGTGTCTTCGAGATTTCCGAGAGCAGATAGCTGGCGTCGCTTTGCGCGCCAGGAGAGTACGTCGAGAGACTTTTGGACCTCACGATCTCTGTCTGTGAGACCCGTGATGACGTTGATGTACGTGCCCAAGTTTGGTGCTAGTCCACGTTGGAGGAGGGCATTATAGAGAGGTTCAAGAAGGGAAACGCTAGCTGGTGAACCGACGGTCACGAGAGCGCGAAGGGTATGGTTGAAATCAAGAAGGTTAGGTTCGGAGTAGGATAACGAAGGTTCTCGTGAGGAATCGACGAGCCAGCGGGCATGTTGCAAGACGGCCGACGTGTCCTTCTTGTTCAACGCATCTTCGACTGCGAGAGAAAAAGAGGACCAGGCGTTGACTGGACGTGGTTCTTGCTCGGTCTCGTCCTGCTGGTCTTTACTGGGAGCAGCAGTGTGACGATCACGAATCTGCAACTGTACGGCTTGCAGTACACCCGTGGTAGGGTCGTTCAGACCAGCAGGGAAGGAGAGGGAATGTCTGCGTGCGAGGGTGCGGGATGTCTTCGTTGCGGGTGTACGGGGGGTGACAAAGGTGAGTCTAACTTCTTCCTTTTCTTCGTCTAGTTTGGTGCCATCCTGAACTGCAGACGAATTTGCGTGGGTCAGGGCACGGCCAGCACCCTGTGAGGACGTGGAGGTCAGTGTCGTGTGCGATCAGCGACGGAGAACACGTACGGTGTAGCCCTTGTAGAATTTGCCTCCGGCGTGAAATTTTGCGCCGCCTGGGCCGGCACCAGTACCCGCGCTGCTCCACGACGAGCCTGCGCCCGCTGCAGGACCTGATTGAAGGACATTTCTGAGTGCGCCGGACTGATTTTGTACGAGTGCGACGGCGCGAGAAGTGTGAAGAAACAAATGATTCGCGACTTTTGGAATCATCGCGATGACCGCGTCGACGAGGAGAAATAACGGAAATATATATTATTAAAAAAATGATCGTTTCGGGTAAAACCGGAACCTTCCAAGCCGACACGCAGACGCAATCACTCAACCACCCGCCAATCACCGTCCAGAATCTCAGCCCACGTGTGTTCCTGCTCGGCCATCTCGGCATCGTCCGCTACAGGTCCGCTGAACGAAATGTTCCCACGCTCACGCAGCGGCCGAAGCACAACCGAACGGACGTCGCACGACTGCACGCGCCCGACCGTGAGAAGAAACTCCGGCGTACACTTGATCGGGTCAATGCCGAGTGCCTGACTCGACGGTCAGATGACGTCATCGACATGACAATTCGGGCTCACCTTGTACCCAACGACGGTCCCTGGCCCGACCTGTTCCTCGCTCGTCACCTTCTCAAGCGTCTCCCATCGCTCCTCCGCAAGCGACTCCAGTCTCGTATCAACGACTTCCGTCACTTCCTCTTCAGATGTTCGGTGCTTCCTCAAACCAGCCTCGACATCAACGCTCGTCACAAACAAGTTGGGTGGCAAGGACGACCGCGACGAAGGCGGAATCAGACGCGGCATGACCCGCGTCGATGACTTGCATGTGACCTCCGTTGTAGCCATCTCATCATCCCCTTCCCCGAATATAATCTTGGGTGGAAGGGGCTTCCCTATCAACGCTCGAAAGTTCTTTGCCTTGTTCTTGTTCCGCAGAGAGAGCGACATGAGGCCTGACATTGGATCGGTGGCTGGTGTTGTCAACGTTTCAGCCGTGTTCGCACCAGATAACGGCCCCTCCGACTGATCCGACTGACCAGCCGGATCCCGCTCGTGCATTCGTTTTAGTCGTCGTCGTAGGTTTCGTGACCGTGTCTGTGGTTTACCATACCCGGGAGGAACAAATATCGCCCTAATAATCGTTCGTCGGTCATAACATGAGCTTGACTGAAAAAAAACCAGGACGTACGACGGTTGCGCCACATATGGCTCTCTTGCCTGAATTTTTACGGGCTCCGCTTTCGTTGTAGACTTGTCTGATTCTGACGTCGAATCCTCATCCGATGTATCCGACTCAGACTCGGAAGTGGTAGACTCCGAGCTGGACGAACCTGACATAGACATCCGTCTTTTCTGCTTCAGTAAAGTTCCAGGCTCTTGGCCAGTCCGTACGATCTTGGGCTTATTCTGAGGTGGCCACGGAGATTCATCAGAGTCCGTATCAGACAGAGAGCTCATGGATACGTGTCGTTTCCGTTTGTGTGATGTTGCAGTTCCAGAGTCAACATGTACCTGCGAGGCAAGTGGGGCTGCTACCTCGCTGTCTAGCGCATCTATGCTACAGGCCAATGAGCTTCCACAACAAAACAGCTCCGGGCGCCTCACCAAATCAGGTCACCGTCCCTAATAATAGTAAGCTCGGAACCGTCGAGCAGCTCGTAGCCCTCGACCGAGAGGCGCAGTGAGGAAGACGGGGTATTGCGAAGAACAGGGAGTGACGCGCAAAGGAGGGTCTTCAATGAACATACGGTTTTCTGTGTCGATTCAGTCCCATGTAGAGGAAACCAGGCTTTCAATGGAGGCAGCGGTGGGCTCGTCGATATTTTGACTCGCATTGGAGTTGTCGTGAGTACGTAAGTGTTACGAAGCTTAAAATCACTCCAGGAGGATTCTCTCAAGGCGACTCGAAGAGAGCCGTTGTTCGAGGAATAAAGGATGATTTCAAACTGAGGAATACGATACAGGTGTTTCGGTTTATATACTATGAATCTCGTGTACTCCACATGGATCGTATTAGTAATCAAAATGTGATGATGTGAAAAAAGAAAAGTAAGAACGTTACAGTAAGTTAGTCACTGACCACGACTACGTTGATCGGAGGCTGACCATGACCCGATCCAGCATCATGATCGTGCCAGCCTCCTCCTCGTATTATTCTCTTTCTCTTCGTTCACGATGTCCAAGTCCATCGCCTTCGCCGTGCTGAGCATCGTCGTCCTGTGCTCGGTCTGGGCAGCCCCCCTCCCGCTGGACGACCCGTTCGACAGACCTGACACGTACAACGGAACCGTACGTCGACTCTAGCACTCACCGCCAGCCCCTCACCCTCCGCCTCAGGGGACTTGGTTTGACACCGGCTTGGGTGCGTGCGGTTGGTACAACGTCGACTCGGACTCTATCGTCGCCATTTCCGAGGAGATATACGACTCTGAAGCTCACTGTGGCCAAGTTCGTACATTCAGCCCCTCCCTTTCCATTCCCATACTCATCCACTTATTTGCAGTACGTCCAAGTCACAGACTTGTCCACGGGGAGGACAGAATACGGCTTGACTGCCGACAAGTGTCCAGACTGTGACACAGGGGATCTCGGTATGCATCCCCTCTTGTTGATTTCGATGCGGCTGACGTACTCCCCAGACATGTCCCCCGGTCTGTTCGAGGAATTCTCCGATCTCGACACTGGAGTGCTCTCCATCAGCTGGAGTTTCATGCCTAATGGATGGGCCCCCTGAGCGCACTTCGTCTCGATCATACCATCTCCGGAGGCGTACGCTCGTCCGCTCTCTCATCGATCGTTCAGATAGTTATGGTTTGTTTTCAATTGGCGAAGAATGACCTATATATTTCCGGCTAGATATCAACATTTCATACGACTCGTCTTTATTCCATTCTAGCCAGTACATCTTTTCTTTCTCTTGGTCTCTGTTTGTTCAAGCCGAATCATGGACCACCATCCGACGATTGTATCATAGATATTCAACACTGTATTACTCTCAAAAATGATGTCGCTTGGTTTTAGTCAACATAGGGACGACTCCGGTCGTTGCTGAAGAGAATTGTGTGTTGGGACTGAATGACTAGTAGCCGCCGTCACAGAACAGATCAGCTAGTTCAATCGCTGTGACGACGGCCCACGAGTCCACCGCACATGCCGGCGATTCGTAGATACTATTCACAAATACAAGCCCTTGGAAAACGCTTACAATTATAGAGGGGTATTCCCATTCAGCAGTTGGATAGTAAACGTATACTTGGTGCAATAATCGGGTCACAGATAGTACAAAAGCTGCTAAGCAGCACTTGCTCTTCTTGTGCCAAGTACCAGTCGAACCGTCGTCCCGACGTCGTCGAATCACTGTAAAAATTACACAGTGAGCATTCTGAACCGCCTGAGTGTTCGTGAGCGCGGCACTTGCCTTTATGAATTTTGCCATAAATTTCCTACGCACAAATATAGTCAGAAACAGGAACATTGTACGTCTGTTCAAGGAACGGGGACGTACTTGTGGAACTCAGTCCGTAGAAGATCGTTCACGAAGTGGCCCGATTTCTCCCTTTGGTTCATGGCCTGGTTTTTGAAGATGAGGTCTGAAACCAAAATATAGTGTCTAAGCTAAGAACGACGACTTCGAAGAGGTAAAAGGGGACAGAAAGAAGAAAGGAAGGAAGAAAAGGCACCCACCATCGTCCCATCGTTTCTTGACGGTGAATGTTCCCGGGACGGTCGTGTTCAACCCAGGAGCCTGGCCTAGCTGGGCCGCCTGCGACGCCAGGTGTTCCCGCTCCTGACGCGCCTTTTCCTCCGCCCGCTCCCGCTTGATTTTCTCGAGCTCACGAAGCAGCTCGTCGGTATCGTCCTCTTCCTCTTCCTCTTCCTCTTCCTCTTCTTCGTCTTCTTCTTCGTCACCTTTCCCGTCCTGTTCATTTCCATCCTCGTCCGCTCCTTGCTTTTCTTTCCGTGCGCCCCGCCCGTCCTCATTCGCCTCCCCGCCTTCGCCCTCGTCGGAGTCGGAGTCGGAGTCGTCCCTATCCAGCTCGAGAGCCTCCTGGAGCAATTTCCGCCGCTTAACCGCCTCCTCGCCCTCTCCGTCGCCATTCGCCACATCTGCACTCACCCGCGAACCATTGCTCTCCTGGGTGCCAGACGTGATGGCACCGGCTACCGCTGCAGGGACGGGTAGAGGCGGCTTCCCCTCGGCCTTGCGCTTTTTGTTCCGCGCCTCCGTCTCTGCCACGAGGAGTTCTGTGCGGAGGTCTCGGCGCGCGACTTCGGTCGTCGAGGTTTGTCCAGGCTGGCTGTTCGGGTCGGTTCGGTCGTCGTTGAGAGGGGGTTGGAGATGGGGGGCAAGTCATGGGAACACGGACAAAGAGGATGAGGGTGGGGCCACGGGGGACGGTAAAAGGCAGGGACGAACCGGAATTTAAGCTTAGTGTGCGCAGCCATATCTCGGACGGAGAACTGCCTCGAGCCACCTTTGACGTCGCGCGCTTGGGCGGGGTCCCATGTCGGCCTGTGGGCGGTGGACATGTTTGCGTTAGAAGTATATGTTGTGTTGTGTACCGGACTTTGAAGTTTAGGCTAACAATGTCCATCGATCACGAAGAAACTCAATATCTCTCCCTCGTAAAACGTGTCATCGCCGAGGGAGAACAACGCAACGATCGCACCGGCACCGGCACACTCGCCATCTTTGCTCCCCCCGCTTTCCGTTTCTCCCTCAAAGACTCCACCCTCCCCCTCCTCACCACCAAACGCACGTACCTCAAGGGCATCATCGAAGAGCTCCTCTGGTTCGTACGCGGAAAGACAGACGCGAACCTGCTCTCCCAACGTGGAGTCAAAATTTGGGATGGAAATGGGTCCAAGACCTTCCTCGAAAGTCGCGGGCTGGGGCATCGCCGCGAAGGAGATTTGGGACCCGTGTACGGGTTCCAGTGGCGTCATTTCGGCGCGCAGTACGTCGATTGCGACGCGGATTACAAAGGGCAGGGCGTCGATCAGCTGCAAGAGTGCATCGACAAGATAAAGAGTAACCCCACAGATAGACGCATCATTCTTTGCGCGTGGAATCCTGCAGGTGAGCACTATTTTCTCTTCGATGCTGCGTGTGCTGACGCTGTAACCTCATCAGCGATCCCGGAGATGGCTCTGCCCCCGTGCCATATGATGTGTCAATTTTATGTCCATATGGCCTCCACCCCCGAGCATAAGAACGGACTGTCGTGTCTCATGTACCAGCGATCCGCCGACCTAGGTCTCGGCATCCCGTTCAACATCGCCTCCTACGCCCTCCTTACACACATGATCGCGCACGTCACTGGTACCGAGCCGCGCGAGCTCATCATCCAGCTTGGAGACGCCCACGTCTACAAAGACCACGTCGACGCGCTCCAGATACAACTCCAGCGAGAACCGAGACCGTTCCCGACGATCCGATTCACGAGGGAGGTCGATCAGATCGACAAATTTGAATGCGAGGATGTGATAGTGGAGGGGTATAAACCACATCCGACGATACAGATGAAGATGAGCGTATAAAATTATATGGAACCGATACCAGGGCGCGGCTGTATCGATTATACAAGCGATGTAAAATATCAATACTTGACAATATTTGGTGACGACCATGTTCAGGTTTTTGCGACCTATATCGACCCGATGTTTTACGACTCAAATACATAGAGCGAGGGTCAACGCTCTCCTCTTTGGCGCAGACAGACTCCTCCTCACCCCCCGCGCTGACACGCTCGAGTGCTACCTCATGACGCGACTCTCCGCCGACAAGTTGTACAACACTTATCGCTCCATCGCGTTCATGCGTCTCATCCGCTTCTGCCTCGAAAGACACCTCTTCGACCTCGCACTCGTCCTCCACGATCGCATGCTCAAAGAAGGTTTTATCCCCCTTCACGCTCTCTCTCTCCGCATGTCCGCGCTCAGCATCGCCCGTCGCGCGACACATCCCAGCGAAATCACCCCTCCACTCAAAGAGATTTTTGAACAAAACGCCTACGACGTACCCGCATTCCTTGACCTTGTCCGTTATCTCGCCGACGACAGGCGCGCGTTGGGTGCACTCGTGGACGATCTCGCCAACGCGTTCGTGTCCGTCCGGCGAATAACGCTTAGCGAGTACCCTGACCTCGTCGGTGAACTCGCCAGCATCAACATGCGCGCTGACCGTCTAGACGCAGCTCAAAAGTGGCTCCGGGTTTTCGAGGACGCGTGTGGCACCCAGGGCGTTTCACCGGCCGTGACGCCGTACTCTGAGATCATCAACACCCTCAACGATATCGACCCCAAGAACGGCGAGGCCGTCCAGGACGTGCTCGTCCGCATGAAATCGGCCGGTGTCTCTCCGAACGCGAGCATCTTCAACGCCCTCATCCGTGCTAATTTTATTCAGCAGCGGTATCAGGAGGCGTTTGCTTTATATCACGTTCTTATGGAGAAACGATCCGACACTCTGATGCCAAACGACGTCACATACAAGATGCTCTTTCGCGCCACCAATCTGCTCAGCCTTCCCCGCATCTCGCGGAGGCATAGACGACCAGAGAATGCCATTCCGCCTCGGAGACTCTTCCGAGAGATGCTCTCCTGCCACCTCGAACAAACCAACGGTCGAACGTCGAGCCCATCGACCGTTGTGTCCGTGTCCGCACTCCATCTCGCCCTTCGCATATTTATGGCACGCGAAGACTATGCCGCAGCTTTCGTCGTTATCTCTGCTCTGGACGTCTTCGGCTTCAAACCCAACTTACAGACCTATCTCATCGTCATCGTCAGTCTCCTCCATCGCATGAAACGCGAGGCGGCTCTACCCTGTCCTCAGGACTCTGTCCGTCTCGTTGATTTCCTCACGCACCTCCGCCCAGGCGACGATCCCAACATTACCACCCTCTTACACCGTATTCGGGAGCGTTATCTTGAGGGTCCATCCACTCTCAGGGCAGATATTATTGCTCACCTCCTCGCGCTCGGCGAACAGACTCGATGCACCGCCGACGACCTCCCCTGCATCCCTACCCTCCCACCCACCTCCTCTCCGGAAGATGTGACACCCCTGCGACAGCGGCGACGGCCCCCACGCATACCGAGTGTCGCGATGTTGACAGGCGCCGAGGAAGACCCACCGTTGGCGTCGGAGGGACGCACGTTCTTTTCGCCCATACCCCTGGCACGGATCGTTCACAAGGCGCTTCTTGGTGAATTATTCCGGAAGGCGATGCGTCGGGGTACGGATTGGGATTGGAAGGGCGCGGTGGGGCCGATTATCGAGGAGACTGGCCGGGAGCTGGTGCCTGAAGGCATCACTGAAGGGCTAGAGGCGGAGGAGCTTGGTACCGGGCGGGATGTGTTGCCGTTTGCGGCCGCTAGGATGAGGCGGCGGAGACGAAGCGCGAGAGGTGGGCGAGAGATTGCGTTTGGTTTCGAGAGCTAAGAAATGCATCGCACGCGTGAGTATTTTATTGTGTTATGTATGTATAATATAATGGGTGGTTTCCAAAGCCAATTCGCAAAGCCTACTCGTGCAGCCAACAATACACGACCCAGTCGATTCAGATCAGCGGACCTACCGACAAGTTGAACCTCCCTCTCGAGGTATATGACTCTCTAAAATCTCCGGGGTAATAGGGACCATCGTGCATAGTACGTATCAAAAGATCTGGCGTCGAATACCACTTGGGGAAGAATGCACATCTTGCGTTGCACACCATGCTTTATTCATCGCTAGTTAACTCGCAAAACGTTAACATCAACTTTCCGTTCCCGCGTCGTACTTTCTTTTTTTACTAGCCAAAAGAAGACAAAAAAGGGTGGGTGAGCGATGGTGAGAGACGAAGTGTCAGAGGGACATCAAAATATGAGGAATACTTTGGAATTGGCATGTTCCAAATAGCATCTAGTGTGCTTTGAATGAGGGCCGCGAGAGGTATCATAGCATACGCGAGAAAGGCTATGGGACCACGGGCGGACTACTCTTGGACTGGCGAACATCTAGCGCACCTCGAGTGAGCTCTGAGATGTATCACTACTTTATGCGGAAAGGCTGTGGGGACCACATGGGGGCCACTCTCGAACTGACCATGCTATAACTGGGCTCGAGAGGAAGGCAAAAATTGCAGTCTCGTCTCAGAGACTAATTTTGCATCATTGAGGAAATAGGTCTGAAAGTGACCTCGAAAAAGTGGTGTCAAGGATGGAGCATCATGACTTCCCATCCATCCCTTGGACCCGTCTCCCTGCTCTTCACGCCCTCGCACCCGAATTCTATAGCTCCATTCCGTCGCACCCAAGTTGGCCTATGGTCATCGTCAACTTCATCCGCG
>JBBPMR010000753.1:0-15108 GCA_038090415.1 Rossbeevera mucosa | reverse complement strand
CAAGCCAGGAGTCTCTTTTGGCTGCATGGTTGGAATGGAAAGGACATATTTCAGGATTGTAAGGACGGCATTGTCTCTCCTGCCCACGAGGGTAAGCTCCGTACTGCATGCATGTTAGGCTCAGTAACCGGGTTCGAATTGAACCCTTCAACAGGGCTGGCCATCCAAGCACAGTACTGGTGTGCTATAGATGTGAGTTCCATGCTCATGCAAAGGCATATATAAGCTTGACGTTCCACCCCCCAGTTTCTCGTGCGCGAAGTTTTGGTGTCTGAAACAACCCTAGGAGACACTGCGATCTCTTCCCGGATTTCTTCGAGATTACTACTGAGCTGACAGACGAGGTTAGCGGTATGATTCGTCATGCAACATGTAGTGCGTGCTTTTTCCCCTCTATTTTTTATGTGTGTCCAATGACCCGAACCACAGATCACTTGTCGTCGTCCACGTCATCAAGCCCTCTAAACGCAGAAAAATTACAAAGTTACTTATCCCTCGTTCGCGAAATTAACCGTAGGTTATATGTCCCGTAGCATTACACCTTCCTCATCCTTTGTTTATATAGCCTATACAGCAGCACGTAAACACTACATCGTCATTATCGGTGAATTGGATATCATTCATTGGTTCATAGAATGCAAGCTGATGCTCGCAGGTCGAATTATGAACATCTTTTGTACGTCACCGTCATATTTTCGAATGACTTCCATTCACAGTGGCGCAGATACCCACTACTTTCTCCAATTTCATGGGGAAGAATGTCCACGTCTCAGTTTTGTTCAATCATCGGTCCCGAACCAGGGATGGGGATGGGGATATCAACGTTCACCGTTCATGACAATACTTGGGCCGATGCTATTCATGGTACATGTGAACAAAATCCGGCTACTGAGTTTGATCTATATCGATGACGTTGCAAACAAAGAAAAGTGGAAAAAAGAGTTCAACACCTCATTCGATTTACAGCTCCAGGAAAACACATTACTGGTAAACATGTTGAGTTTCCTGCTCCAGAATAAGAGAATTAATGTCCTCCAGGCGACTGTACTGCTGAATGCCGATGTTAGCTTTCTCAATATACTCTCTGTGGCACCAACTTCATTCCAGCAATTCGTCGTCTATACGTCACTAGTGGCAAGTATGGCAAGCATCATCCTCTCTTTGGTCTTGATGACACACAACCGTGCTGAACAAAAGAAAACCCCGGATAAAACCGTCAGTACAGTATATCATTTCTCTTGTACGACATGTGAGGTTTCTAACTCGAGTAGACTAAGGTTTTAAAGGTATTCTGGAATAACAGGCATGGGCTTGAGATGCTTGCTGTGGCTTACAGCTTGCCACGTGTTTTCCTCATCTGGGGGTGAGCATGCCGATCCAATGTGATGGTCGAGGGCATTCTGTGATCACACTTTCATAGCATGGGCCTCCTTTTCGCGGGCGCTGCAGCTCAGTGGTGTCATCCAGATGATAGAGCTTTGCGGTTTGGTGCGGGTACTTTCTTGGTGATGATGGGCATCCTGGTGATATGGTGCATTTGGGTGGCCCGAGTCCATTCCCGACTGTCTCTGTTTCACGGTCTGCGCGGAATGTTCGAGACCACTGCCGCCAGACTGAGCTTGAGAATGGGGGCAACTTGAAGTTGGGTTCGCAGGTCATAAGTTTGGCCGGACACCCATCCCAGGGAGAACTACGAGTGACTCGGATGTTTGGAACGAATCTCTATGATGTTTTTTAAGTTGTTCTGGGCTTTACTTGAAACGGTGTCTACATTGCACTACCTTTGTCTATCTATTTATGGCATATGGTAAATGAAAACGTCACCGCGCCCACGCAGCACTGAGTGACAAAGTTTCCCACCAAACTCTCACTCTGCGATGGCTGTTGGCTCAGGACTTGCGCAGGAGGGATCACCTACGTCCAGAACGCCTTTACTTGGTAAGTGTCTCTTTACAAGACCGTGACATTGCGTGGATCCGCGCAAAGCGGGACACGACGGAGGCGCATTGATAAGCGAGTGGCTGATCCATTCGGACCCAGGGCAAGAACAGCCGGCACGGAAAAAGGTCAATATTTTGCTCTGGGGCGGCCTGGCATTCGCCGTCGCTGCTGTCTTAGGACTGTCGGCTTTCTTTTATCACGTCAAGGATGTGCCAGCTCCCATGGGTGAGGTCGAGAGAATCGGGAAACTCCCAGGTGAGTGCGTCGGTCGCGTCATGGCCTGAACGGGTGTCTAACAAGACGTCACAGTCATGGGGTACAATAGTAGGTCATCCATGTCGTGCTGGTTTCAACGACGCTCAATTTCCACTGTCGGTCAGCCTGGAATGCGTACTACGTAAGTGCCGTCGTTTGCAGTACGTGCGTTGCGAGTTCAAACGTTCATGTTTGCGTTTGGCTGGTAGTGTGCCATCAACGAGTCGCTTATCATCGAGACCGCCAAACTGATGAAATCCGTCGGTCTTGCGGTCCGTACTGTCCGGCTTTGTGTTATGATCGTGCGCACTCAGATCTTGAAACAGGATGCAGGGTATGACCATATCAATCTCGACGACTGCTACTCGGAGAAAAAACGGAGTCCCTCAGGGGACATTGTTGCAAGTTCGTTGGTTTGTGCCTGATAAGACAGAGACGTTGACGTCCTTATAGACAAGGCGAGGTTCCCCTCTGGAATGAAGAGCTTGACGGACCAGATTCATAATTTGGGTTTGTGAGTTGGACAGTGCATCTCACTTGGTAAATAGCCTTCATGTTAACAATCGTACAGCAAAGCAGGTATCGTGAGTTCTGATTTAGCTGTCTTCCTTCGTTCTATACTGAATGCAACAGTACAGCGACTCTGGATGGTTCACTTGCCAGTTGTATCCTGGATCATATCAGAACGAAGCAAGGCAAGATCTGTCTTTGCCGTCATCCTCTATCCAATGAATTTAACATTTTTATAGAGACATCAAGTTGTTCCAGGACTGGGGCTTTGATTATCTCAAGTGAGAATATCAGCACACGCAGCGAACTCCTGAAATCAATCTTTGTTTATGCAGGTATGACAACTGTGCCGTCCCATTCGACAATATTACAAGAGAAAATATCATGGGCCGTGCGTTCATCCATGACGACATTAATTTGAATATCAAACTAATATTTATTGTAAAGGGTACGAACGAATGGCGAACGCCATCAAAGACCTTGCAGAAACATCTGGCAGACCGCCCATCTTCTTGTCGATGTGTCAGTGGGGAAGGGTATGGTGGCACGCGGACCGTCTAAGCTGATCTATCCATGCTCATGTATTCAATTAGCAACAGGGATGGGTTTGGGCCAGGAAATATGGTCAAAGCTGGCGGGTGAGTGATCGAATAACGTGTTGTTCATTTATCATGAATTTTGCCTTTCAGACAACAGGTGATATTGGTATGTCGGTCTCAATGTGATATGATCGTTACCTGAGTGAGTGTCGTAGGAGCGAGCTGGTCATCGATTGCAAGCCTCATCAACCAGTAATTGTGCTGTACCTTCTCCCTTAGCTGCTCTGAAACCGTTTCTAGGAATTCTTTCTACGCTTGGGCCACCGATTTTTATGGACACGGTGATATGGATATGGTAAGTCATTCCGTGTACACCACTGACTATGGCTTACACTTCTATAGCTGGAAATGTGAGTAACCCGTGGTGCCTTGCTAACTAACGCTCATGACAACGAAAAGCGGGAATGGCGACCTATCGTATGAGGAATCCAAGACGCATTTCACTGCATGGGCCCTTATGAAATCACCTCTGCTCCTCGGCCTTCACGTACGTACTTTTTCCTGATTGGAGAAGTGGAGTCTGAAGATGGAGTTATTCATCAGCTCGAGACCGCAAGCAAGGACACCCTCGAGATTCTCACCAATCCTGAAATTATCGCTATCAACCAGGATCCTGCCGAAGGCGCCAGCGTTTTGCCCTTCCGATGGGGCATCAATGTAAGTGGCCATGCTCTCGTTTGTTTGTTTAGACCCATTGATTTACGAGCGACTTTAGCCTGATTACGTGAGCAACGATACCCATCCCGCGCAATACTGGAGCGGTCCAAGCCAGAATGGCACCGTATTTATGCTCGTGAGCGCTTTCGTCTCTGTCGGTCTTTTGCCAATCGCTGAAGCGAGGCAGATTAATACGCTGGACGAGCCTGCTACGATGTTCTTTAACCTGACAGAATCTCCCTGGATTCGCGCAGGGAGGCAATACTCCGTCCGAGTAGGTAGCCAGCCCGTCCTTCGTGGCAACCGCTCATCTTGAATTTTAGGACCTCTGGGCGCACACCGACAATGGCACTGCCGTTAGAAATCTTACAATACATGACATTCCGGCCCATGGCGTCGCCGCGCTGCTCCTCCAGGATGCTGGGGATGAGCCTGAAGGCCAATGGCCTCCCTGTGCGGTGATCGAGTGGTGCATGTCTCAAGATGGGACATTGTACGATCCTGATAAGAAATGGAGCGCCGAAGGTGACCAAGAACTCGGAAGGAAGCACAGACAACAATGAATAAATTGTCAATCTGCAGTAATTTACTGTTTTTATTTATTGTGCATATGTATACCGAACTTTTCTGACATCGACGAATGGGTACAAGTACGAACGTTCGAGGTGGGTTTATCCGGCAAATGATACCCAGGCCACGAGGGATCCTATTAGCAAGATAGATGTCCATTTCCTCATCTCTTTCCATCTAGTATCCCAAGGTTCGCTCTTGCTTACCACAGATAGGAGAGTGGTATTCTCCGGAGTTCTGTCAGGGTGTTGCAGGTGGTCCTCGGGTGAAACTGCTGTGTGCTGTAATGTTTCCGGCGGACATGTGTCTTCTGGGAAGACAGCTTGGGCGCCCTCTGGGACGGGAGGGAACACCTCGGCCTGAGCGACGCCTCCAAAAAAGTCGGTAATGAGCGTGTTGTCCAATGGCCGGCCAAACAGGTCGGAACGCACGCCGGCATGCGAGCGAATCACAATGGGATCATAAGACGAGAACTATGGAGGCGTGAGTGCCTGGCAGAGTGTGGTTGGAGAGTCGCGTACCAAGTCCTGGGCAGAAACCTGGCTCGTCTTGTTGATGCCCTCCATGAACTGAAGCACAAAGTGCGTAAAGCTGTCAATGACGGAGACACCGATGTCGTTGTCATTTTCGTGCTGCTTGCGATGAGAACGTAAAAAAAAAGGGTTGAAGAAGAGACTTGCCGAGTAGGAGTTCTCCTCGATCTCTGATGACCCAGTTGCTAGGATGTTTGGCGAGTAAAACTTGGAGTACATGCTATTTGCTTGGCAGGTATCGATCATGAAGAATATTTCGTTGTATCTGTGGTTTTTGGCCAGTCGGTCGAAGAGACGAATGGAGCACGGAGGTTGGTTTCTCACCGCCTTTTCTGCCACATTTGCTCGAAGGCGTCGGCAATATCGAACGCGCTAATCTCTTCGTTGTCTTGGAATTTGAGGAATTCGTTCCCGCCGTGTCCGGTCATGTACACGAAGATGTTGGAACGGTCGTCTGTGAGCAGTCGTTTGGAGCGAGGCACAGAAGGGTCGACACGGCCTGCGTGGGGTGTTGGTGCAGACGGAAGAATGGGTTGGACTGCAACGCACCTGTGAGCAGGCGAATGAAATTCTCCACGGTGACCTCGTAGCCGCGATAGTCGACTTCGATGTTGTCGCCGTAGAGGTCGAGGTGCCGCCCTGCTTTGGCGTAGACGCTCCCGGGGAATTTGTTGCGGGCATTACACGCGACGTCATCGGCAAGCATGAGGATGATGTTCGAGTCGGGGATCCCGAGACGCTTTACGGTACGGTACCTATGTGGGGTGATATGTATGATAGTAAGAAGGCAAGAGAGACGATTTACATTCCTAGGGCGTTCGCCATGTGCTAGTTGGATGGTGTTAGAATGAGCAGAGGTGTTCTAGTGAGTACAGACCCTGTAATTGAACCAGTATCTGGATGCGCATACAAGCACCGCCCAGTTGTTCGTGTGTCCCGAGACATCGACGGTGGCAGCGGCGACCGCCCCGAACGCTGCGAGCCAATGAAGAAGGCGCATAGCAGGAGCAACCCGGCATCTCGGCATGTACATCCAGAATCACACGGAGTTTCAATTCCCTTCCTTCAACAAGACCCATGTCCGTCCCCGCGACGTATTCAAGTCTCGTCGCATACAGCGACGACGACCAGAGCGAGTCGGGGGACGTCGTCGCCTCGACCTCCAGTGGCCTCACCAACAACCATGTAAGAGTCTCCCTGCCGGGTTTCGTCAGATCGTTTCCCTCGTTGCTGGCTATGTTTCTGTTTGGGAATAGGATAAGCCACTAAAGTGTCTCTCTACTTCGTCTTCAGATGGTACGTTCGACGTGTTTGTGCCCTTGGCCTGCCCTCCTACTTACTGCCTTCCAGCACGGCTATTACCAAAATCACAGGTCATCATTCGTCGACCAGCGCCAACGAGAAGCCATCCCCGGGCGCACCTGTCCGACGACATCGAACCGGAGCAGCCACAGCCAGCCGGACCCTCTCTCTCGCCCCAAGATTCTCTGAAGGAATCCCCCTCCACCTCGAGTTTGTCCGAAGACCACGAGTTGGCACAGATTAGCCAACTCTTGAGACCACCATTGATACCATCCGTTGTCGACTGGGGGATACCTGCCGAGTCCACGGCACTGTGTGAACCAGCCATTGAAGTGAGGCAGCTTTTTGAATCGTGCTTTGTTCTCCTGCTTACGCTATTCGCAGAGCAAGGTAGCCCAGTTTCTTGCACTCAAGCGCGATTCAGAGAATCCCAGACATTTCAACGACTCGCTCATGTCGAACCGGTCGTTTCGGAACCCTCACATATATGCCACTCTGGTCGAATTTGTGGACGTCGACGAACGAACGACGAATTTTCCAACCAGTATTTGGGACCCAAATGACGTGGAGCCCGAATGGTATGCCGATCGAATAGGTACGTCGTATCTCATGATCTGGCTCGGTCTGTGTTCATGCCTGTTTTGGTCTTTTCGTACGGCAACATAACCGTGGTTTTATTTCTTGGGAAATATGTACTTTCCCAAAGCTGAGATACAAAAAATGCGTTCGGAACAAGGGTCTGCAGCACAGTCGAAACGTTCCCAGATCGCGTTTACGTCTGCCAAGGTGCCTCCAACGCAACCGACCCGTCTTGCACAGGAGAGAGGAGGGGATCGAAGAAAGGGTCGATTTCATCCGTACCCAAGAGGCCGTCGAGCCCTCTGACTGTCTTGTATCTAGTACCATACCATATTGTACATAAGCTGGTTCGAAGCGTTGACACATCATGGCACAGTCACTGTCCAGCGAATGCACACCACTCAAGCAGTCCTACGATTCGTGCTTTAATACGTGGTTCGAGGGCTATCTCGAGCCCGCTATTGCCCATTCCAAGAATACTCCGCAGGGCGAACGGAGCGAGTACGCCAAGCTGAAGGCGGAGGAATTTGAGCAAAAATGTGGGACTATCTGGACTCAATACAAGAGGTGTGTGCAGGTCAGTACTTGACTCGCGCGCGTTGGCATCGGTGATGGTGACACGACCACAGAAAGCCGTACGACAACGAGGACTTGGGGAGTTGCTGGAGCAGGCTCGACAAGAGAATCCGTTGCGTGAGCCATCGTCTACTGGAGGGGGCGAGTCGTCGTCCTCGAGTACGAGTCGATCGTAGATTCAGTTACTACTTGGTAAATCGGATTTGGTTTGTCGCGAAATGTCTACTTCGGACGCGTCAGAACGACTACAAGCGTCCTTGGACAATGCCAGCCTCTACATCCTTAAATCTCGCGCCCAGCTGAAATCCCATCGTTTCGATGGTCTCGATGACTTGCCCAACGGCGAGGACGCCCTCAGCGACCCCGCGGTCGTAGCCAGCGACGTCGCAGCACAAACGGTGTGCTCTTGTTCCGTCCAAGCGAAACAATACGCTGACTATCGATCGACGAACCCGCTACTAGTCCTTTCTTCGCCAACTCAAGTTTCAGTATCTGGAGCAGAAGGCCAAGGACAAGTACGTCAAGACGATCGTGTCCGACGAGGCGCCGCTCGTAACCGCCTCTTCGAACGAGGAACTTCGCTTGTCCAACGAAGAAAAGAAGCGTGCGCTAAAAGAGGCCAAGGCGAAGCTCACAGAGCGGCAAGAGGACGTGCGGACGTTGGCGCCGTTAGTGGAGGAAGGTCCGTCGTTCACTCTGCGATATTTCCTGGACACCGTTCCTGACGGTTCCGCGGGGTAGACTATCAGAAAGCACGCTCCCTGACCAATTCTGCTACGACGCTGTCTGCTCAGATATTGGATGCACGGCTTGCCCTGACACGGCTTCGCCAGGCCCACCCGCACCCTCGGTTGACCATTGCGTCTGCGACGTCCACGCTGGACGAACAAGTAGAGCAGATGCAAAGGATGGAAGATGAGCTACAGAGGCTTAATGTCCGGATAATCGAGACCAAAGAACAGGTCAAGGGCGAAATGGGTGAGCTGGAACAATTGAGAAGTATAGAAAAGGAGAGGCTCGCAGAGCTTGGGTTGATGGGAAAAGAAGCGGGGGAGGAAGAGGATCCGAGGGTTGGAGGACTGTACGACTGGTATGGAACTTGATTGTTCTTTCTTTCTTCATCACTGATCTGGTTCATAGGTTCGTCACTTCGCTGTCGATCCACCGTTCCTTGCTCTCCCTCAAGTCCACGCACATCGAATCCGAGAACGAACTGCGATTGACGTACTCGATCGATCCTCCGCCGAGCTCGGCATCTCGACAGCCAGACGAGCTGGTCCTGACATTGCTCTTTATCCCAAACACCCGGCAGCTGGTCTCTGCCGACGTGACTCTAGGAGGGGTCGAGCTGGAGTTGGGGGATGCGGCTGATGCCCTCGTGCAAGCAAACGACATCTCTGGTCTCATATGGGCTGTGCTATCCCGTATACGCGGACAAAGTTTGGATATAATGGAAGAATGACATACGCGCATCAGATGCGCACATACCGTATCATTTAATATCAGATATTTCATGTGGATTAGGCTCACCAAAAATTATTCGCTTCCAAGGTCCATTGCGTGTAGGTTCCGCACAGAACAATCGCCGAGAATATGGCTTCTAATAATACCACTTGGTCCTCCCGTGACCTCCACACTTGCGGTTCCTTGATGAGAGCTTAAAAGCTGTTCCAGCGCCGGTCCATAACTAAGGCGAGTCCTCGATTCAGATTACCTACTCACCACGAGCCCAGGCCCAGATCAACAAGTTCAACGGCTTGCAACGTTACCGCCTGACGCCTCTCTCATGGATCTCCGATTGGCCAAAAACTGTACTATTTCTTTTTCATCGACCAAATGAGCTTTGTCGTGTCATGAGTTATAACTCGGCTACTACATCATTTTAGGCCTTTTTCACAAGGTGCGAGTGGCTATACATTACAGCAAGAATACGAACTATTGGATGATCTGTAAGGGTGCTATGTATCCAGTGTTACAGCATCCAACCAGAACGGTAAGAAACTTCTTCG
This sequence comes from Rossbeevera mucosa, assembly GCA_038090415.1. Lineage (NCBI taxonomy): Eukaryota > Fungi > Basidiomycota > Agaricomycetes > Boletales > Boletaceae > Rossbeevera > Rossbeevera mucosa. Next base: position 5,577 of record JBBPMR010000753.1, on the reverse strand, counting down.
TTTCCACAGCCTTAATGACAAGCATACAGCAACTTTAAAAGAAGAACGGAAAACTCTAAGGGTGGGTTGTTTAACTTCGAGATACTGTACTCGCAGTAACTCATCTCATTATCATATCCTCGCTGGATGACGCTAATACTATCCTCGCACTTTGTGCGTATCGCAAGTATCAAAGCAGTCGAGAAGCACGATCATTATTGGTGCCAAAATTGATATGGATTTGCCACCAACAAAGAGCTATCCAGCCACATGACGAGATCCTGTGTTTTATCTGTCACGGGCGTCATCACGTTAGTACAATGCCTAGAGCAGTTGTTACCTAACCGTGGCTTCTCGAAGCACGCCACTGGGCCAAGGCTATCACATGCGCCTCAAGATGGTTCTGGCACAGTTATACAGTTTTGATCTCTGTCATAGCAATAAACCCTCCGGTTTTCGAGACAGTGTGACTCTTCGTTCGCTCTATCGCGCTCGGAAGCCTCGAACCGCGGAACCTCTTGGCATAAAACAAAGTCCAGGTTCACCATAATTTATCATCCCCATCACCTGTCATCGTTATCTCAGCGTCTTTTTGTGAGCACAGGTTGCTTTATTCTCTTTTCGGACGTGTAGCCGCTCTATTGATGAGTCACTAAGCGCGCATTGCAGATTATAAAAGAGTCCACAGGATACCAATTCCTCTTCATATTCTCGATCCCTCCTCGACTTATCTTTTGAAATGACCTTTTACGAAGACCTCGTTTCTGATTCAAGTTCGACCCAACTTTCCGAGTTAGTTCATGGTTCAATCTACTCAGCTTGAACCAGAAGTAAACAACTGATCACCATTTAGCGACGGTTCTGGCCCGGATGATGACTTCTGTCCTGTATCCCCCACGAACGGGAATGATTCTAGTGAAACTCAACAGTTGTGAGTTATCCATCTCTCATTTTTGAGTTGACAAATAAATTTGACCATGTAATCAGCAATAGGTTCGTTCCGCGCGGGAAGAATCTTCCACCAAAAGCAACGTACCACCCGCCAAAGGAGTAATATACTCTCCTCGCGTCATGTGCCATTCGTTGACTGAGTCATAACAGCGCCGGTGATTCAAGCAAATCAAAAGATTCCAATCAACAGCAAGTCGACGCGGCTGCTAGCGGTCTCCGATATGGCGACGGGGAAAAGTAAGTGCCCATCAAGGTGACTGTGGGACGTAACTTACGGTTCCATTTTCATTTCCAAGCGCTCCGAAGTCAAACCCAGACAAGTACAAGGCCAGAAAAGTTGACAAGGATAAGTAGATGACCTGCTTGCTTGGTTATTATTTGTTGTGTACTCGTTACGCAGTCATTATTCCTATTGTATGTGCCGCATGATTTTGCGGACGCCTCAGCAATAAATACCCTGGGACTGTGTTTTTAGTTCACGCATTGGAGTGAACACATGTAGTCACTAGTTCGGTCATTTGTATGTCACGAACTATATGTTTCAGCAACGTGAGTCAGTGACGGCCTGGTTGAATAACAAACAATGTGCCTTGATAAATACAGGTAGGCACGTGCGAGCATGTAGACAGTTCAGTGCACAATATATGTATGTGCACTTCAGAGGTTCTAAGCTGAAAAAGGAACATGAGAATTTACTGATGCCATGTTGCTATAATCTTTATTTGGGCATATTTTATTTCATACTCGATTGTTGAGATTTCAAATTTCAAAGCCTTTCTGCTATTCGAAACGACATCCAGAACGCGCGTACCTGCCAGTGGGCAACTGCGACTTAACATATGGGCTACCGCGGCAAGGCCCCGCCCTTCCGAAAAGGTGCCTAACAAGAAGAATCTCTATTCACATCCTCACCGAGGTCCGCTCTCTATGCGCTGGCCGCCATGCCGCACGTATTTCACCAGTGTCGCAGGTGGCAGAGCCGTTGAAAAGCACGATGCTTAACGCCGAAATTGCCATCTCCGGCCACGGATTCTCACATCACGTATTACCCAGTTGCCACAAGCGCCTTCAGGTGGTTTTCCGGCGCAATTGTATAATTTGACCTCTAACCCTTAACCCTGGATTTCTCTATTGTCGAAATAACCCCCTAGTTTTCGAGTCAGTGGTCTTTTGCTCAGCAACATCATGATTCATATCATCAGTTTGTTTGGTGAATTGATTTATATCAAATCAAAATTCAAGTTCACAGTCGTTCACCGTCGCATCACCAGATTCACTGCTTATCGTCTTTATCTTCAGCGCCTTTGGGTGAACACGTGTTCTCTCCGGCCACTATATTCTTGCTTCCCACTTTTGCCGCCTGATCAATGAGTCATCGCTGGCAAGCGCGCATCCTGTGCTGATAAAAGGTTCTCCAGGATCCCTCTACAGCTTCACCTCACCTTCTTGAGTCCTCCAACTTGGCTTTCGAAATGACCGTTGATGAAATTTCTTCTTCTTCTCCCGCACTTTCCGAGTCAGTTCACGATTCAATCTACTCAGCTCAAACCAGACCGATTATTATACCGTTTAGCGATGATTCTGGCCCGGAAGATGATTACTGTCCTGCATCCCCCATAGCAGCACAGCAGCCGTGAGTTGTTCATCGTTCATTTTCGAGTCAGCAAATAAAGCTGGTCATGTAATCAGGGGCGATAGGTTCGTTCCGCGCGGGCAGAAGGAACCTGATATAGCAACACATTTATCTGGCACAAGGTAATGTACTCCCCCCTAGACTCAGGCTTCATTCATTGGAGTGCCGGTATCTTTAGTAAAAAAAAGAAAAAGCCGACCCTATCAACCACGTCAACCCAGCCAACCCAGTCAGCCCAAGCGACCCAGTCAGCTCAAACAACCCAGTCAGCCAAAGTGACCCAGTCAGCCAAAGCGACCCAGTCAGCCAAAGCGACCCAGTCAGCCAAAGCAACTCAGTCAGCCCAAACAACCCAGTCAGCCCAAGCAACCCAGTCAGCCCAGCCGACCAAACAAGTTCCTGATGGTGTCCGGCGTGATGTCAAGGGTGACCGGTGAGTTTGCATTGAGATGACTTTCAAACATATCTACAATGCTTTAAGTGTTCCAAACCCCAAAAACTACCGAGGGAGAGAAGCTTAGGAGTGGATGATTAATATGTCAGCTAATGTTCAAGCTTGCCGCTCGCTTGGTTATTCCCTGTTATTGTTATGCACACATTCCGTAGTTATTGTAGGTTCCGCATTCTGTTGAAACACTCCATGCTCAGGAATATCCTGGAACGACTGCCAGTGCGCTTTTAGTCAGCGCATTGGAGTTAACATGACATACGACACCCGAGCATTCTCTGTAGCAGGGGACGAGTTATTGAGAACTTCGACTCGGAGCGACAATCTAAGTTCCAATAAGTCGTCGAGTGTCATAGTTCCAGTTCTCTCTCTTGCTGAGCCAAAACTGATATCTTGAGTTCAGTGAAACCCTGACGTGTCCTCCGGTCTTCGCAAGATTCCTAGTCATGCTCGAGTTCGTGTCGATTAAAGGGCTACTGAATGCAACACAATTGTAACACATAAAGACATTATCTTGTCATCAGATGACGGTCAGTGAATCAGATCAACTTCATGTGGACTCTGGACTAGACCGATCAACTTATAGCATTGTCAGTGATACTTGCCCGTCATCGTCGAAGAAAAGGCTGAACACAAGTTTGGCCCGTTACTGTGTAGTATTAGATAGTACTATCGCAGGATTCGTTTTGCAGAGAGCAACACATTTCTGGTTGAGAAAATCTCCCCCACTTTCGTAGAAGTCGTGGATCATGAACACGGAAAATCGTCCATCATGATGTTATCCTCTTCGGAATCAGGTCTCGTTGGTCTTCGAGCGAATGACATGAACAACATGTGACCTCGTGGACTTAGATCCTAAGACACGGCGGGTGAACGCCAGCGGTTTGGCGCGGAACAGATCGAGTCAGGACTCGGGAAAGACCTCGGTTTGTCCAAATACACCACACCACCGAACGCCACTGAAACGCGGCACCTGCAAAGAAAAATACATGCTATGAAAGCATCGCCATGAATAATCAACCAACCACAAATACCCTGGGTCTCACCCCCACGTGAGGAGAGCCTACGGAAGGCTGTAAATAATATTCTCGAGGCCGTGCTTGTACCCCGTGCAAAAATTTAGCCTGGACAAGTTAGCGAACCCAGGTGCCATGCATGAGTGTGCTTACTAGATTGCGGGACTTAGATAAACCCTTCTTTTGTCATACCATATTTGTACGAAAACCAAATCAAATGGTGAGCTAGCTGCCAGAGAAGAGTTTGTCAGTCATCGTGCTCGCTGCGTACATCGACGGTCCATCTTTCGCGTGCGGATGACCCGTCGCGCTCGGTTTCAATCACAGCGATCGTGACTCCTAGTGCGCTGAGCAAACAGCCTCGACCCAAGTAGATCGGGTGTACGTCCGTGCTGCTTGAATTAAGTGGATTGATGGACGGGAGTCGTTTGATAGAGCAGCCAAAAAGAATATTATACGATGATACCCGGGAACACACAAAAAAAAACTCTCTCCTCAACGTAGTACGGAATCGTGATGACAGATGTCATCTCGTTTGATACAGTAAAGCTCAACGTAATAGTCTGTCCGAGGCTTCAAAACAAAAAGAGAGTGGGAGAGTGGGAGAGATGGGAGAGACGAGGCATGGACAATTTGGGTTCTTTGGAACGACCTTTCCACAATGACGTGTGTGCGCCGTCCCGCAACACGCCAAGAGTAAACCAACATTGTCATACACGGAGCAGTAGGAGTAAGAAAGGCAAATAAAGAAAGGGTGACATACGGGATGGTTTGTAAAGAGGTGGACGGTTAGCGTGACCCGGTAGGATGCCCAGAGGGTTTTTGCAGACGAACTTAGCTACACACATCAAGGGGGCAGAACAACGATTATCGCGGCATGACCCGGAGATACGACAATGGCATCGAATGGAGATTGAGAAGGGGATGGACGTGGTTTCGTGGCAAGCGGTGCGACTTCTTCCGTTTCTTGATCGACATTTTGGTGCGTGCCGCGGCTACGGCGGGGGATGTACAGAGCGCCGACGGCTTCGATGAGAACATTAATCCTTTGTGACGCCAGCGTTGTAGACACGTAAGTAACTAAAAGAAATGGGTCACGCCAAGTGCAGCCCGAGCAATGAGTCAACAACGTACGCTTGAATACAACAACCCAGATATAGAGAGCAGCACGTAACACAACCGAGTGGTATTCTCTTTGTCCCTGCTGGATCGAGGCGATGATGACCTTTGAGAGATCGCCTCCACCATCTATCATCGTCACGTCAACGATTCAATAGAGTATATCGAACCTACGTATGATAAATCGTGCCCGACTGGCTTTCTGAGACCCGGTCGCAGATATCGTAAATTCGAGCTCGTCGTGAGATGCCGGCGTCTCAGACCGAGAACGACATTGCCACTATGGGTGTTCAATACTGTATATTAGTGTTGCATTGGTCCGGTTCGGTCCGGTTCTTTGAGAGATTTTGTGAACGCTGAACCGAACCTGGCGTCCGGTTCGGCCAAATCTGCGAACGTCGAACGTGACCGAAACTGAACGTGAACGCACG
>JBBPMR010000752.1:0-15112 GCA_038090415.1 Rossbeevera mucosa | reverse complement strand
TAAATACAAGCCTGTATCATAGCCAAGACTCCCCAGTCTTGTATTGCTTTCTTCTATTGCATTTCCTTTGCCCCTTGGATTATATCCTCAGTGTTCAGCCTTGCTTTACTCCTCGCTATCGTTTATGCAATAGTCGCTGGATCTCCTTATCCAGACGCACCGACATAGCTCACTCATAGAATGCTAGTCTTCACTACCGTTCTACTCTCGCTCTTCACCTCTTCACTCTCCCGCCTATCGACCTCATTGGTGTTTGGTTGTTTATCAAGCGCCCCAAGTCCTCATCGTCCTCAGTGCTTAACACAATGACATCGTTTAAGGAGAAGTCGATGAGACGAACAAAGAGGGAGTCCGGAAGAAGGACCGTGTTGTCGTTGTCAGGAGTATCAGAGCAGAGATCAGAATGGCGAGAGAGAGCATCAGGACCAGCAAGGAGTTTTCCAGCAACGTGAACAATTTTAAGATCAAAGTCAGAAAGGTCAAGGAGCCATCGGGCCTGACGATGGTTTAGGTGTTGTGCCTAATGGAAGTACGTGAGGTTTTTATGGTCCGTGAAGACCTGCACAGGAAAAGGGGAGCCATGAAGGTAATGTCTCCATGTTTTAAGGGCGCAGATGATTGCGAGAAGTTCTTGATCATAGATATTATAGTTTCTTTCTGCGGTGGAGAACGTTTGAGATAGATACGAGCAGGGGTGCCAGTCGCCGTTGGTATCGGTTTGGAGGAGAATTGCACCGGTGGCATGCTTAGAGGCATTGGTGGCAATAGCGAATGGGGCTGAGAGGTCGGGGAGACAAAGGATGGGTTTGGAAAGGAATAGCCGTTTGAGCGACTGGAATGCTTGTTCACAAGTGGGGGTCCATGACCAAGCAAGGTTTTTCTTGGTTAGGTCCAGGAGGGGGTAAGTGATGGTAGAATAGTTCAGAATGAACCAGTGGTAGAAGTTGGCGAAGCCAAGGAAAGATTGTACTTCTTTGACTTTAGTGGGTACTGGCCAGGAGGTGATCCCATCAAGCTTGACAGGGTCCATGGTGATCTGTCCCAGTTGGACAATCATGCCAAGGTATTCGACTTCCTTGGTGGCAAAGTTACACTTGGAAAGGCAGAGGCAGAGATCGAGTTCCTGCATTTGTTGAAGGACGTGTTTGGTATGCTCGGTATGGGTAGCATCATTGGGGGAGAAAATGAGGAGGTCATCCATGTAGATAATCAACCATCCTTCAGTGATCATATCATGGAACAAGTCATTCATAAATCATTGGAAGGTGGCGGGAGAGTTACAGAGACCAAAGAACATAACAGTCGGTTTGTAAAGGCCTTTGTGGGTGATGAAAGCAGCCTTCCACTGGTGTCCGTCTTTGATACGGACGTTGTTGTACCCCCAGCAGATGTCGAACTTAGTGAAGACCTTAGCGTCCTTAAGTTTGTCGACGAGGTCGAAGATGAGAGGGAGGGGGTATGCATCATGAACAGTATGCTCATTGACATATCAGTAATCTTGACATGGGCAGAGTTTGCCATCCTTCTTTTTAACGAAGAAGAAGGGAGAGGCTTGGGGGGAATTCGAGGGGTGAATCTTTCCCGAGTGGAGGTTTTCCTTGAGGAAGTTGTCAGTTGCTTGGCGTTCTTCAGGGGATAGAGGATAGAGTTTCCCAATCTTTGGGACAAAGGACTCATTGAGATTGATCTCGTGATCATAGGGACGAGATGGGGGGACATGGTCAGTGGTATCCTCTAAGAAAACTGAGGCATATGCAGCATATTCTTCTGGGAGAATAGAGGGTGGTTTTGCTTTCTTGGTGGCAGCAGCGAGCTCAGTGGAGGAGGTGATTTTCCTGCACAAGGGGGAGCCGAGGGGAGCAAAATGACAGACACCACGAACAATATGGTTGATGGTTCTGTTTTCCTTAGCTCAAAGGATGTAGTCTTTGGGATCACTGAAGTCCATATATGAATGAAGACAGTCCTGAGCATCAGGAGTGATGGAGGTGTGGCGAGGGGGTTTGAATGGTGTGACCATTGGAGGATGGAAGCATGAGTCATGACGATGGGAGTCAGCGACATAGGTGACATATAAGTCTTTGGACTGATCACAGGACTCATCGATGGTGAGCATTGGGGATTTTCAGTCGATGGAGGGGTTCGTGGTATAAAGCCAGGGGAGGCCGAGGATAAGGTTTTCCTTGCCGCAGGACATAACATAAAAGAGAACTTTCTGAGAGACTCCTTCGATGTTGACGTAGAGAGTGCAGGAACGACAGATTTCACCATTTTTGTTCGAGGATTGGTCGACGTTTCGAACCAAGATAGGGGTGTCGAGGGTTTCAGTGGGAAGGCGGTGTTTTCATATGAATTGCCAGTCGATGCAGGAGATATCTGCACTGCTGTCAATGAGAGCGTGAGTGTCAACAACTTTCATCGTGTATGAGGGTACCACAAGCTGCAAAGGGATATGCATAGATTTGGCAGATTGTGATACAATTACAGGCACACACGTAGCTCTAGGAGATCCTTGCGTTGAACGAGGTCTCCTTTTCAAAAATCCCATTTAGTGGCCACGGAAAAGTGCACTCTTCCAATGGTTTCTTTATCATCATCATCGTTTTCCACCTCTTCTAGTTTGGGGAGGTTCTCTTCAACACACTGGACCTTCTTTCTTGGAGGTTGGGATGAAGTCGTGAAGTTTGGGCAAGCGGCATTAGTATGTCCAGGTTTTCGGCAGCGGAAGCAGAGTCCTTTCTCGATGCAATGCTTTCGTTCTTCCGGAGTGAGCTTCCCAATTTTGATGGCGTCAATGTCCATAGTGTTTGGGTCGCGAGTAGGAGTAGAGGACGACTGAGAAAAGGAAGTGGTGTTGCGGAGGGGATTGTGGGGACAGGAAATGACGAGGTTGGAAGTGTCCCATTGGGTTTGGTACTGAGTGGCACATTGGTACCATTCATCGATGGTTTTGGAAATGGTGTCCATGGAGTAAATGCGGTGGGTGAGAGCAGGGGGAATTCTGGCTCTGAAGTAAGAGATGAGGACATTAGGGTCCACGATCTCGGCTTGGGCAATGTTGTTGCGGAACATAGCAATATATTCGGTGAAGGAAGGTTTGTAAGACCCGCCCTTTTTCTTCTGCGTCATCCGCTTGGTAGAGAGCCAGGCTATGGCATTGTTGACAGTGTTGTGGTGTTTGAAAGCGGCCTTGAAGAGTTCTATGAACTTCTTGAAGGTCCCCATAACAATGGTTCCATCATCATGGATGGAATTTTGGTGAAAGGTTTGGGCCCAGGTGGATGCAGACCCCTTGGTCATGAACGAGAGGGCAAAAGCGATCTTTTTCTCGTCAGTGTTGTATACTTCTTTGTTAACCTCCAGGTAGAAGTTAACCGAGAAGAGCCAGGGCATGGCTTTGGTATAAGAGCCATCAAAGTATTCAGGGGTGGCGATGCAAAGCTCGGTGGGTTTAGACATGGGGAGCAGTTGGATAGGAGTGGAAGAAGGAGGAGTGGGATCGGGGGGTAGTGTGAGAGCAGTTTGCAATTGGAGGGACAGGGACAGCATTTGATCCTCGTCTTCGGGAGAAGGGATGAGGATGTCAGGTTATGAGCTCCGACCGCACATAGGCTCAGAAATTTATTTGGATGATACTTGATTCATCATGACTACTCCACCTGGGTTGCCTACCAAACCCACATCTGTACCACCGCCAATCCCTTCCTCAACACTGACACAGTCACCTCCTCAGTCATCATCATTGACCACTGTAGCCAATGTGCCACAAGCGATGCCCACTTCCCATGCCATTACCAGATATACGTCATCTATGAGTGCATCTACCCCTAAAATCGCCCAGCTCACTAACAAGAACTGGCTCTCATGGACCAAACACATCATCACTGTTCTCAAGTGGAAGCACGCTTATGATGTTGTCATTCAAGGGCAACCGTGTCCTTCAGATTCCATTGGGGAAGAAGAATGGATCGAAAAAGATAATATTGGTCAGGCTCTCATTGCCAACTCTATTAATGATGAACAGCATGGACATATTATGGATTGCAAGACGTCTGCAGAGATGTGGCAAGGCTTACATATCGCTAATGCTCCCTGTGACACACATACTATTTTATCCCTCGAAAAACAACTCTTTCACATGCAAGCACATGTGGATGAAGACATCCCTATCTTTTTAGGATGCATGCATGCATATCGCAAGCACCTTCACCTTTCTGGTGGATCCCTCGAAGACATCAAATTCAAGTCCCTCTTAGTTGGAGCAATGCCGCCATCATGGGATGGTTTCATTTTGTCTTATCTCAGTTATCATTGCCGGGATACCTCAAAAGGGGGTAATGAAAGGGCGCAGAATATTACCGTTCAGGAACTCATTTCGCTTCCTTCCACCGAGTACCGCCAAAAGAAGGCAGCTGATTCCAGTTCCCATGATTCCGCCTTCGCGTCATCATCTGTGTCCTCCACTTATGTACATCCACAGCCGACTCCGCAGATAACTCCACAGACAGGTGCCTGCTGCACGTGTGGCCTGTCAAACCATGTCACATCGGCATGTCGGCATTACAGAAGAACTCCTTGCTGCATTTGTGGATACACCAGTCATGGGATGGCCAAATGCTTTAAAAACCCGCTCTATAGGGGACCAGGCAGACAGAATAGAGGGCAAAAGAAGCCCTATGCACGTACAGATCAGGAGAAAAGGAATGCGCGCACAGATCAGGGAAAAGGAAAGCAAGGGGCGCCTAATGCGCATGTCATCAAGGATGACGGCAATGATACAGCGTTGGTGACTCAATTTGAATCACATGTAACTATTGAGGGTGATGCCGAAATGGCCATGGCAGAATATGCTGATTTTTCTGCTTATTCATGGATCACAGATTGTGGCGCGAGTGCACATGTATGCACTCAAAAAGATATATTCATGGATTATATGCCTATACAAAACAAGACCATTCAGGGTCTTGGAGGTCGGCCTATCAAGGTTATAGGCAAAGGGACCGTCATACTTGCCATATGCTCAAACAACCATATAATGCGGCGCATACGCCTCACCAATACTTTGCATGTCCCCGATGTGCATGAGAATTTACTCTTGCTTGGCTGCATTGATGCCACAGGCGGGCGATATATTTGTGGGAAAGGCCAATTACATATTTATGATGCGAAGCAAAATTTGCTAGCAACCGCTTATATGTGAGAGTGCTTATATTACCTACATGCGCATCCAATATTGCCCGAGAGTGCGCATACAGCTATGACACTCAAATGAGCATGGACCTGGAAAGAATGGCATAAATGCCTAGGTCACATTGGCATTTCAGGCCTACGACGACTACATGCTAAAAATCTCGTTGATGGCTTTGTGCTTAAGGAAAGCCCACAAAATTTTGAATGTGACGCATGTATTCAATCAAAAATGACATGCACGCCATTGCCTAAAATGGTTAGCCACTGGCACTGCGAGCTGGGTGACATTACCCATACCGATGTTTGGGGACCCGCTCGTACTCCCTCGTATCAGGGATATCGTTATTATATTTCATTTGTTGACAATGCTAGCCGCCATGTCATGCTTGCTTTTATAAAAGCAAAAGATGAGACAGTGACAAAGGTACAACAGTACCTTACTATTATCAAGTGGCAATATAATTTTAAGCCTAAGGCTATACAAGCGGATAATGGTCATGAATACATTAATAAAGATCTTTGTACATGGTGCTTAGATCATGGCATCGAAATACAGACAACCGCTCCATATACGCCCAAACAAAATGGTATTGCTGAGCGATGGAATCGAACGGTTATCGATCTCTGCCATTCTATGATCTTTGCATGGCAACTTCCAAAAGAATTGTGGCCCAAAGCAATGGCTCATGCCACTTACGTCCGTAATCGGGCATATACATGCACTATTGCCGATATGACGCCGATCCAAAAATGGACTGGTCATCAGCCAGACATCTCATCCATCCAGGAATTTGGACATCCTGTTTGGATTTTGGACGAGAGTCTCAACCCTTCTAAATTGGGTCCGCAGGCACATCAATTTATTTTTGTGGGATATGAGGATGGTCCTCATGGCGTCAAATATTATGATGCTACAAAGAAAACTATTAAGGTTTCCCACAATTATCGCTGGCTGCTTCACGCATCGCCAGATTGTTGGCTTGAGGGGAAGTGTCATAATGACAAGCCTGAATCCGAGGCTAACACCCCAGATGATCCGCCAGTGGTGCCAGAGAAACGCAAAGATCGTGCTGAAGAAAGCACTAATGATACAAATAAGCATCCTTGCAGAGTGATTGAAGACGATGATCACATACCTGACGCTGACCTTCTTGATGACGATGACAAAGATGAATGTCATCAGTCCATTGCGCAAAATGCTGCTGCTGTATATACAGCGATAAGCGAGACTCACCTTGGTGGCAAAGACCCTAAAATACTCCACGAAGCGATGTGCTTGCCAGAGTGGCCCAAATGGGAAAAGTGATCAAAACAGAGTTAGACACTCTAGCCCAAATGGGAACTTGGGAGCTTATTGACGCACCACATGATCACAAACCGATTATGAACAAATGGGTGTTCGTGCAGAAATATCATAAGGATGGGTGATTACATAAATATAAGGCCCGTCTAGTCACACATGGATTTAGCCAAGTGCCTGGCATGGATTATAATGAGACGTTCTCACCTGTGGTCTGACTTGAGATGATTCGAGCGATTCTTGTGCTCACTATCGCTGAGGACTGGGAGATCCAACAGATGGACGTCAAAGGGGCATACCTAAATGGTAAGCTCAAAGAAGATATCTATATGGACCAGCCCGAAGGGTATGACGATGGCACGCGACACTTATGTCATCTAATAAAGACCATATACGGACTAAAGCAGTCTGGCCACAAATGGAATGAAGAGCTTGATAATCAGCTTGGCGGCATCGGATTTGAACGAATATGCTTGGATCCGTGTGTCTATGTGAGATGGACAGATAATATGAGTGAAATTCTCACCGTATGGGTGGACGATTTATTGCTATTCGCAAATGGAAAGGCGCTAATGGATCGCCTCAAACAAGATCTGAAGAAGCTATTTGACATCACTGATATCGGCAAGCCAAGTAAGCTAGTAGGTCTTGAATTCACTTGTGATCGGGACCGGGGAACATTGGCTATCAAACAAACTACGTACATTGAGAATATACTCGAAAGGTATGGTATGCAGAACGCCAACCCCGTAGCGATGCCTCTAGACCCGAATATGAGGCTCAAACCTTGTGAAACAGGCGCAGAACCATTATCCCAATTTGGGAATTATGCGTTTTTAATGGGATCGTTGATGTATGCCGCAATCGGCACATGGCCCAACATTGCATTCGCTGTCAATAAACTCTGTTCATTCAACAGTAACCCTGACCTAATTCATTGGTCTGCTGCTAAGTGCGTGCTACAGTATCTAAAAGGGATCAAAGACCTAGGTTTGGTATATGCGTGGAATAATGCAACCGGTGCATTTTATGAATATGCGGATGCAAGTTCGCAACCAATCATGATTATACATCAACGAGTGGCAACGTATTTATTCTAAATGGGGCAGCCATCACATGGACTTCTAAATGAGAATCGATGCCAACATTGTCCACTGCCGAAGCTGAATTCACCTCAATGGTGCAGGCTGCCAAAGAAATTATTTGGCTTCAAAACCTATATATGGAAATTGGTTTCTCGCCTGCGAGCACCACTATTTTATATGGTGACAATCAGTCCGCGATTGTGATTGCAACAAATGCAGAATTTCATAAACGAGCTAAGTATTTCAACCTAAAGAATCTGCATATGTGCAAGCAGATTAAAATTGGTTGGATCACGCTTGTATATTGTCCCACAGACGAGATGACAGCAGATGTCTTAACAAAGGCACTGCCACGTGCAAAGCATATGATGCACTCCGAACAACTCAGCCTACACTTGGCTTGAGGGGGAGTGTTGAGGTCTATTAGACCAAATAAGAACAAGCAACGCGTGACCGAATGATAATTGGCCAAGCGTATGTCTCAGATCAAGGCTCCAACATTAGGAGCTCTCCTATATACTACGTAGTTTGCCAAGTAGTATATTCGCGCATAAAAGAGACAAACACACATAGGGGACAGGAGGCAAGATACATCCTATGCTCTGTCCCTGCCTCATTTCATCTGAGCTGACTTTCCTTTGCCAATAAGCCCATAGCCTCAACAAAGGTTCCAAAGGGTTTTCTTTGAGGCTGGAGTGGATCAAAGGTTCTGGTGAGGTTTCGATGGGGTAAGGGGCAGAGGTTTGTTGCCTTAAGCGACAGGGGTCAGGGTTATGAGGTGGTTGGGAAATGGTGGTGGTTCACAGCGGTGGTGACCATTGAGAGGAAGCTAGATCTTTTGTTATGCTTGGTCTGGGTAGGAACGAGCATAGCCTCTAAGTAACGAAGGGGTCGAGGGACGAAGAGTTCTGCCTTGAAGTAGCGGTTGCAGAGGTTGTTCTATTGATTGTAGAGATGACTGTAACACAATCAAATGGAGTGTTACAAGTCTAGCATCCAGTCAAGTGTAGGACGAAGACACACAGAGGTTCACCCAATGAAGGGAATAGACGAAGAGGGGCTAGATTGCAGAGAGCACCGAAGTACAAGGAAGTACAGAGGTAAGAGGAAAGAGGAGATCTAGCTTAGGGAATACGGATGGTATGGAAGGGTTTATATAGGTACAGGGAAATGAAGATGACTAAGTGAATAGAACACCATGGAACATGGTGAAAGAAGATGAGTCATAATGTGCAGCCGCGATGAGTCATAATGACTGCAAATGAGTCAGAATGAGTAATGTGCAGCATTGATGAGTAATGGAGGAAATGATGACTAAGATAGATGGGTTAAGGGTATTATGTCATCATAGAAGAAAGAAATGGCCGAAGCATGGTTTGAATGCAGGGCTTGGTAGTCCATAGTGAAAACAAGCAAGAAAAGAAAAAGAAACAATGAAACGTAACAACACCCTACTCCGTGACGCATACTATTGGCCTAACATGTGCTGTGACCTTTTGCAATCCTACATTCCAGCATGTCCCAACTGCTTACATAACAAGTCCCCAACCACCACTCCTGCCAGCCCTTTACACCCCTTGCCTGTCCCTGATAAATGAGGTGACTCTGTCGCCATGGATTTCATCAGCCCCTTACCTGCCGACAATGGCTACAACATAATTGTCACCTTTACCAACCGTCTCCATGCCGACCTGCACCTCGTGCCCTGTAAGGACACCATCTCTGCTAAAGAACTCACTTTGCTCTTTTTCCAGCACTGGTATTGTGAAAATGGCCTTCTGACAAATATTGTCTCTGACCACGATAAACTCTTTGTTTCAAAATTCTGGCATGTGCTACATAAACTGACTGGTATCAAACTCAAAATATCCTCAGCATACCACGCCCAGACCGACAGCGCTAGTGAATGCACCAACAAGACCATAATTCAACTCATTTGTAATTATGTCAACCGGCACCAACATGGCTGGGCTGCTGCGCTGCCCAAGGTCCATTTTGACATTATGCATGCCACTAACAGTTCCACAGGATTTTTACCCTTTCAACTTCATCTTGGCTGCTCTCCCTGTCTTCTTCCACCCTTCACACCACCCACCACCTCCGATCCAGACACTCTTGATGCCCACTCCTTACTCTCTGATCTCCAACAGACCATCTGAGAAGCACAGGACAACCTCCTCGCTGCTAAGATTTCTCAGGCTGCTACTGCCAATGCTCACCGCTCACCCGATCCTTCATTTCAGATTGGTGACCACGTCATGCTCGCTACAAAGAACAGACGACATGACTACATCCAGAAAGGCGACAAACACATTGCCAAGTTCATGCCATGCTTTGATGGATCCTACACCATCCTCCACACCGACCCCCACACCTCCACATACACCCTTGACCTCCCCAACTCACCTAACATCCACCCCACCTTCCACGTCAGCCAACTTTGCACCTTCGTCCCTAACAACCCTGCACTCTTCCCTGCTCGCGAACACCCCCATCCCAGTCCGGTTGTCACTGAAGATGGCACCGAAGAAGGCTTCATCAACCACATCCTCGATGAACGCAGGGTTGGCCATGGTTGCCACTATCTTGTTCGCTGGTTTGGCTATGAGATGGATGATGATGAATGGTTGCCACATTGGATGCTAAAAGACTGTGAGGCCTTAGACCTTTGGGAAAAACAAAACAAATAGTCATATGGGGGAGGGGTGTAAGGCACACCGATCACTGATCCTCCTCCTTTGTCTCTTCGTCATCATCACTCTTCGTTGTCATCATCATCATCGTCCTTACACGTGATCCTTACTCCGGTATCCGCTCCTTGTACATATATAAAGGCTTGCTCTCGCCGATGGTAGCTAACAATTCTTATACCCTGTTCACATTCTACTGTTCTTCCCCTTAAGTGTTGGCATGACCAGTGCCCTTCCAGCGTTTAAGTGATGCCATAAAAATGTTCTCCGGGTCATAGGAATCAGGCATCAGAAGTAGATGGGAATTGATCTCACTGGCCTCAAGCTTCTTCTCCCTGACCCTCACAATGACCTCCAAGTACTGTTTCAACTATACTTTAACTACGTCAACACTTTCCAAAGATGGTGACACAAAATGCAGATAGTTTCGAAAACATTTTGGCCGCTTCAGGGTCCTTATCATTGGACGAGCGAATGCTGGCAAGACAGCCATTCTCAATGTGATCTGTAACTCTACCGAAAACCCAGAGGTCTATGATGGAAATGGAAACAAGATGAGAAACTAATTTGATACTCAATGAATTGTTGCGAACTTTACCGCAAGTAGATCGATTTGAACCAAGTCAAGGGAACAAGGGGGGTGAGGATTAGTATTGCTACATGTTAGACCCAGATATTGGCTGAGGTGCATTCTCGTCAATGTATGTTATTAGTGTGGAATGCACGATACTGAGAACAAATTGATTTTCTGGAGCAATGACAAATTTGTCTTCCATGACTTGCGAGGGTTTGAAGCTGGTTCTGAAGGTGAATTCCAACATTGAAAGACTTTTGTTGAAGTGTGTGCGCGCCATACGGCAGTGCTACACCCATACAGTACTTATATAGTAGATAACAGTGAGACACAGCTTGGTCTGTGTGGATGTACCAGTAGTATAAATATGAATGCAGAATGACCAAACAAGCCAGTCTTGTTCTGGTTGGATTCCCTTGATCTAATCAGTTCCCTCCACTCTACGCTTGTATTTTTTTGAGGTGCCTAGTTAGTATTGATTAAGGTTGCCTTCAGTCTTGTCTTGGAGGTGACTGAAGCCATATTGGTTTTAGCATTGCCAACATCTGTTGGCTTTCTGTTGTTTGACAAACCAGGTCATTGCTTTTCTCTGACCAGAGAGTGTGGGTACTACATATGTCACCTTAATTCCTCACTGCTCTGCTAATTTGGTTTTTTACCCTTCATTCACCACATCATGGAATATGGCAGAAGGGAAATGTATTCAATGCATTGAGAAATTGTTGCAAATGCTAGTTGTCCTAGTCACTTTTCACTTTAGCATCTACAGCATCTGTCTCTTTCTTTTCTTTGAAGTTTAGAGCACCCAAAATGTAACACAAGCACTCAGTCCTTATCTCTGTTATCTTATCACACCACATTACATAATATGATGTCACTATAACATCACAATCTAGACAAACACATTGTAAATGCATGTCAGTACTTCTCTTCCATTTTGCACTGCCATACATAGCCTTTTGCCTCATTGTAGTAGCATGTAGTTTAGGGTAGATCAGACACAGCATGGTCTGTGTGCATGTAGCTATAGTATAAATGCATCAATGGAACAAGCCAGTCTTGTTCTCATTGGATTCCTTTTGCCAACATCTTTTTTCTTAGTTTTTGCTTCGAGTGTGCGGCATCTAGACTTTGTCAAAGGTTGCCTTCATTAGAACAAGACTACTTCTTCTACTCGCTATGTACACTTGGACCCCAGAGTTAAGGGGAACTCCTCATACTACCAGAGGTTAACTGGGATCCCTTGAGCAGGTTACCCTTACTGGAAAGCAACCAGTTTTCCACTGCTGCATATACACTCGTTCGGCATAATCCCTTGGTGGTATCAATTTATTGGTACAGATTTCCTTGGGTGTAAATAAGAATAAAGTTGCTGGGACCGTTAGGATTCATGATAGTGCACTACATGCAGATTAGCAGGACGAGAGGCTGCTATAGAACTTAGACCTGATATCAAGCTAAGCAGAATCACGATTTCTTCCGAAAGATTCGCAGGCTTACAGACCTAAATCTGTGCCGAAGCCAGGCATTCTGGTTCCTTTGACTCTCTCGACTGCATGTGGAGCTTGTGACTGCGATTTTTTTTTTAGATATACCAATTTAGTGGTTAGTCTCTCTGTGAGTATCACCTAGATTGAAGTATTCATTGTTGGTCTCTTAGTGAGTATCACTGAATAAAGTAGTAAAACTGGATTTCAATGGCAACATAGTAGAATTCCTGTGCAGAAATTTTAGCACAGAACCAGAATATATCCTACCAAAGACAGAGTGGGAAATTGCCAAACCAGTAAGAGTACCAATCTCGAATATCGAAGATTTGGATAGCTGGCCTTATTGGCTACAAATGCAATTTTTGTAAAGTCTAGTTGGTGAAGGATTCCCTGTAACTGAAACACATGAAAAACACAGGTATGAAGCCCAAGTAACATTTCTAGTCACACCACCCCTCTGCGATCCCTTTACTGACCCCTATCACGATGGCAACCATCGAAAAACTACTGCTGCTCATACAGCAATTGAATGAAAAGCTAAATGACGTCATGGTGGAGAACTGGACGATCAAGGAACACCTCGAAAGAGCAGAAGACTCTGCTGACATCATGAGGATCTGAGCAGAGGAGGCATTCCAGGACGTTGCTAAAGGAACTGTTTCAACCACAGTAAACAAAAAGGTCACCATTGTTCCAGACCCTGGAAACTTCAATGGGGCTTATGGACGATTTGAGGAGTAGTGGACAAAGATGGAGGTCTACCTTAAAATGAACAAGAAGGCGTATCTGAAAGATGAGCATTGGACATATGCCGTATTAGTAAGAATAGGCTCAACCAAGGAGAAAGATGAGAATGGAGCAGGAGCTTGGACTCGTAATGAGCTCAAGAAAACAAAACTCGAGGGCTACAAATGGCCCCCCATTGCTGAAATCGAAAGAATTTTGAGACAATGTTTCACCATGGGAAACAAAAAGGACTTGGCCATAAGAAGGCTGATGTCTATGAAGCAAGGGTACAAGGAACGTACCCAAACCTTCCTTACCAGGTGGATCACTAACTATGATCCAGCAATGTGTGGAGATGCTATGGGGGTGGCCCTTCTAGAACAATAGATCAAAGCAGAGGTCATGAAACCGATCTTCCTTGATCAAGAATGACAGCACAATGTGGCAGATTACATCACCATTATTCAGCAGTACGCTGAGTCGATCGAGTCCTTTGAGACTCGAAGTAAGGTCCTAACCCCCTATAGCCACAGAAAGGAAAGGGACAATGATGCTATGGACATTGACAGTGTCTCTACATCTGACTCTAGGCCCTCTGGATGTTTTAATTGTGGAAAGAAGGGCCATCAAGTTAGGGAGTGCAAATCTTCCAAGAAAAACCAATGCAACACATGTTGCTTCATAAATGGAGGGCACCACAACAAGTGTGCCAAAAGAATCAATGCTGCGGAGACAACTGCAGAACCAAACAAAGAAAAAGGAAAAGAGAAGGAGAAAGAAGAAGATCTTGATGCGAGGATCGCTTGGATCATTAAGGCCACTTTAGGCCAGGGAAAAGATCAGACATAGACTCACTGGGCAGTAGTTTATGTATAGAAAATTCTAAAAATAGTAGGTTAGGTAAAGAAAGTTCTTTTGCTTCTGATTTGAGGGCTCGACACCAAAATAGTGCTAGCCCATCTCTTTCTTCAGTTTCTCTTTCTGACTTTGTAGTAGTAGATGAATCTTGTTACAACTTGCCCCTACTCTTTTCTTTTCGCTCCTCCTTTCTCTCTTTGTTAATGCTTATCACTATGCTTTCCTCTTGTCTATCATTTACTTGCAGTACTTTAGTCATCCGCAGTCTTCTGACTCGTCCATAACTGCGGATTACCAACCTCTCTGACTCATGCTTACTTTGTCATCTGCTTAGTGTACAATTACTCATCCACAGCTTCATGACTCATCCATACTGCGGCTGACACATCCCCTTCCATCATGTTCCATGATGTTCCATCTCCTTGGTATATAAACCCTAGATACTCAACCCTATAACCCCAAGCTAGAGCTACTCGATATTCTCGAATTATACCTGCTCTTTGCACAAACCCTTTGTCCCTCTGAGCGTGTGCTCCTCCCATCGTCCTTCGTCAACCTCAGGCCTTCCCCTTAGGTCTCCTTAGTCCCAAATCCTTGTGTAATGCTTCGCGGTGAAGCCCTTAAGGTAACCCTTAGCCCTAGTCATTCTTAGGTCTCCCCCTTCGGACTCCCTCGACCCTTTGTTGTTCTCTGGTGTCAACCTTAGGACTTTTCAGCCTTAGCCCTAGTATCCATCGAGTCTACGACCGACCCTATCCAGGCCAGTTGTAAAAAATCTCCTGTAATATGTAGCATTATGTTAGAAGAAAAACAAAAAAAATAAAGAACCTTAGTATGATATGTGACAGTTAGCTAGAATGTGTTGCAAATGCTAGTCATCACTAGTCCCTTTTTACTTTAGCGCCTATAGTGCCTATTTCTTTTTCTTTCTTTTATACAAGTCCAGAGCGCCCTAAATGTAGTACAAGCGCTCAGTCCTTTATCTCTTATCTTATTGCACTGCATTACGTAATATGATGTCACTATGACATCACGATCTAGACTTACATGCAGCATCAGCAAGGCATGCTTCTCTTCCATTCCGCATAGCCTTAGCCTCACTGTAGCATCATGGTAAGCATAGCCTTGCCTCACTGTAGACACATGTAGTATAGCCTTAGCATAGCATTGTAACAGTATATATACTTGAATGCAGCAAC
>JBBPMR010000751.1:0-15116 GCA_038090415.1 Rossbeevera mucosa | reverse complement strand
GATCGACTTAGAATTTATTAGTTAAGGAATCACGGCCTGGTGTGCGGCACACTTCCGGCAGGTCGGAGCTCCAACTTAGTCCTGTTTCAGATTCAAATAATAGCCCCAGCATAGCCAAATAATAGCCCTAGCATAGCCAAATAATAGCCATAATGAGTACCACTATTATGGTGTGAACAAAAGGGATATAGGGGAATATTAATGTGATCGGATGGAGCACGTGCCAGTGTGGCGCAGCACCGGTTATAGTTATGGGTTATAAGGGAGTCGACTGTACCTGTCTAGATTCTAGGTACAAACACGCATTGCTTCATTGATTGACTTCGCCTGGAGCGAGATCACGGCACGAAGTTCGGCGCTTTTGCGATTTGCGTGCGTTGACAAAAAGCCCGGTGCCAAACAGCCCGAAAAGGACTTTGTGAATTTACTGACCCGGCCACTGTCTAGTGTGGCTGTTCCAACCTCAAATACTCTTCTTGTAATGACCGAGGTGAGACATAATATATGTTGTCTGCGGGGACGCGAGATGGTCCGACTTCCGCCATATGCAACACCATTTTATTGTTTCCCTTGGGTACAACAACTTAGCTTTGTCTCCCTGTTAGACGCACTGACATTTCCCGGTCCCGTGAGACGGGTCCAGAGCAATGTCTAAATGCCCTTCTGGCGACTGGAGCTCAGAACAATAAATCACAATCATTTCTGGGGAACTTCATATGGTTGGTCCGATGATGTACCCCTCCCCCATTTAAGCGCTCGCTCTGGGGAGGCGTTTTTCATTGATTCTCTCCATAGCCGTTGGCTGACGTTGCGGGACTTCGTCTATATACCCCTTATCCACAAACTTTCCGATCATTTATTATGTCTGAGTTGCATGGCATAAGAGCCTGGACTTGCAAATCTTGTTCTAGATCCTTTGTACGAAAAGGTGACCTTACCCGGCACGAGTCGCTGCACACTGGGATCAAGTATGTTTCTCTCGAATCAGGGACTTCGTCTGTTAATATTTCCTGTAGGCCACATGTCTGCGAAACTTGTGGAAAGGGATTCGCACAGTTTTCAGGCTTGAAAACACACTACAACGTTCAGTAAGTAATTTGAGATTAACTGTCGCTGCGCGTTAATGGAACAAGTAGCACCGGGGAAAAGCCTTATGTTTGTGGCATTGGAACTTGCAAAAGAGCTTTCGGGGACCCTTCTTCGCGCACTCGTCACAGAAGAGAAATTCACGGGCGCGAGGGTCCATATAAGTGTATTATTCCCGACTGCGGAACAAGGTTAGTGGAATGCTGAACTTTTCCGAGTCAATTCTGAACCTCACATACTGTAGAATTAAGCGGCGGTCCACATTCGTAGCGCATCTGCGTAAACACGGACTCGATCCGGGTTCTCTCGATTTGCGCGACATTCAGAACGGTGGAAGTGCGATACCGACCCACTTCGCCTCTCCCGACGTGGAGGACAAGATTCAGCATATCGTAGACTCGGAGTTTCGGAGTGCGTCACCCTTCCTTAGTGGCGGTAGGTGACACTTCCCCCCCTTCCCCCCCAACCGCTGCTAATTGCTTGCAAGAAGCTGGATATTACTCCTCAGGTCACTATGGCCTAGCAAATCACGTCACGGAAAATAACAGATGGTCGGATGACGGTCCATTTGACTGTCGCCGGGATACATGGTCCCCTGCCAATGATACCTTGCTCCTAGGCTCAACGTTCGATCAGATTGTGAACATTGGACCGTCGGGCCTTCCCCACGACATTTATCCCCACACCGAGAATTCTTATTGTTTTGACAGCATTTTTTCTACAACAGTCGACTACTCTTTCGTTCCCAACTCTCCTTTGAATCTTCCCGTAAAGCTCGATCCGTTCCTAGAAAGCGGAAGTGATGGATTCCAATCATCATTGTCATCTCCATCGTCGACGCACGCATCCCTGTGTACGACCGACTTCAATAATGACGCGGCGTGGCTATCGCTGGCGAACAATGCATCGCAGGAGTCACTCCTGTACGCAACTCATATGTGATACATACACTGTACTACATGACAGACATTCTAGTCCCGGACTTGTTTTAGTACATTTTCGCTGCGATGCTGTTTCAATAGCTAGTTACCCCTTGGACGCTTATTACCTACTCGTAGTTGGATTATAACATGTACTGCACTGCAAGCGTGGGTTGCGATCAACAAGACGCGTTATTGGCAACACAAGCAAATAACGCTTCTTCGCTGGCAATTTGCCCACATATCCGACAACTTCCTAGAAATCTCCCCAAAATTCGCAGTTGCCTCCAGAGATATCTTCTGGGGAGCGAATACAGCATGTTGGCCTCTCCCTTGTATCCCACTCCCCCATTTTCTTCCCAGCTTCTGTCCGACGATCATGTGCTGCTGAAACCGTCCAAAGACATCGATACGTTCAACAGTCTTCTTCCACCCCCCATCGAATTCGTAGAAGGATCGTCATCCGGCGTTCTCGCAGTTGCGGAGGGTAAATATGATCCTATCAATGGGACACCAAAGGCCAGCAAGGTGAGTTGTCCGTAACTCGCCTACACCATCTAATCTCATGAAGAAACGCCAGCCGTCTTTGGATCAACCGAAAACACCATCCACGCCGCAACATCCTCTTCCGAAGACCCCTCTGACGGCTCGGAATGCGAAGCACTCGCTGTACAATGGTATTCTCGAATTTACATTTCCATCGGGCCTCAATGTTGGCAGTGGTCTCCACAACATTGGGAACACTTGTTTTTTAAACAGTGCATTACAATGTCTCCTCCACACGCCACCACTTTTCCGTGTTTTGCAAGCGCACTCCAAAACCGAGCCCTGTGAGCGCCTTGCTAATTCGTTCGGACGACAGTTTTTACTCGTCACTTCTCAGGCCGCGTCAAGAGTGGATTTTGCATGGCATGCAGCCTGCGGCAGGTAATGATAGACTCGTATCAGAAGTCACACTCATTTACGCCTTATCAAATTACATCCAAATTACAATGCGAGTTTCCTTCGCCCAGCTACGTCGATGATGCTAACCGACATTAATAGTCATTGCAAAACATATGCGCAAGGGGCGACAAGAAGATTCACACGAGTTTCTTCGTTATGCTGTTGATGCGTTGCAGAAGTCGTGCTTGGCAGGATATTCTCAGTATGCTTCCTTTGCCAGTTCTGGTTTCCGTCCCTTATCTACTGCTCAGAAAAGTTGACCATAAGTTGGCCGAGACAACATGGGTGCATAGGATTTTTGGTGGACGACTGCGTTCCCGGGTAACATGCCGAGAATGCAGTCATAATAGTGACACTTTCGACAGCATGCTGGACATTAGCTTGGACATCTATGGCTCGTCGACCTTGAAGGATGCACTCAGGAAATTTGTCGCTGTCGATTACCTGAGGGGCTCGGACAAATATAAATGCGAAAAGTAAGTGGCCCGGGTAGCTGTTGTGGCCTGCCCTGTTGATGATTGATTTTGATTAAAGATGCAAAAGAGCTGTCGTGGCTGAAAAGCGTTTCACTATCCACGATGCCCCTGCCGTGTTGACGATACATCTCAAACGGTTTTCTCCACTCGGCCGGAAGATTGGCCACCATGTGCATTATGACGAACGTTTAATGCTCCAGTCTGCGATGAGCGAAGGACAGTATGGACCTTCCTATTCACTATACGGTGTCATCTGCCACGCCGGAGGTGGACCAAATTCAGGCCACTACTTTGCTCATGTTAGAGCAGCGGATGGGCGATGGTACGAAATGAACGATGACATGGTCTCACCCCATCATGGTGCCCCTGTAGGCATGAAGAACGCATACGTCTTGTTTTATATGTGTGATAGGGGTCAATTACTCGAGGGTACTATCAACCGCTCAAGCCAGGCAGGTGGTAGTGCCAAGAGCAGCATCGTTGGCGGTATGAAGAAGCGGAAGAACGTTGATCTGGACGAAGAGGACGTTGGTGTCAAGACTGATCGCCCCTTCATTGGCCTTCTTCTCCCTTCACCCATATCTAACAACGCCGACGAGCAATCGGCTACCACGGTTTCCGCATCCGACCCCCAGGCCGTGAACTTGAAACAAAAGATCGCTGCAATAGCAACTAGACCAACACCCGCTCTTGCAAGTCTTGCACAGTATGATGATGACGATGACCCTAGCAGCTCATCAGAATCCATACACCTAGAGTCAAAACCTAACACCAGCCTCGAATCATCCCCACCGCCTCCACCTTCCACTGATGCACCACCTTCACCCTCGTCCTCGGATCGAACTTCCACTGCCCAAATACCTACTTCCCCTGATACCCTTCGTTCCAATGGGATTGATCCTAGCAGTTTCTACTCGTCACAAACAAAGAATGAGAAGAAGCGTAAATCTCCATTTGGCGATGAAGATCAAAGGTCCGACTCTAAGCGCTATGCGATATCACCCATGCAGACTCCCTCACCCAAACGTGCACCCCACGGACAACGCAAGAAGTCGTCTTTTGGTGGTGGCGCTGTCAATCCCTATTCTCGACTTGCTGGGCACAATTCACTCCGGAATTCCGACTTTCGTCACAGACCGAGGCAGTATGGCAATAAACGGAAAAGAATGATTATATAGCCCTGTACTACTTGCTGTGTCATGCATATGTAATAACCATCGCATTTCCAGCGCATAGCACAGTATTAGTTGGCGACTAATTACATAAATGAAAGCAACCAACCCGCCTTCACAGTTTCGCCGTTAGCTTGTCCACTTTGGGACTGTCGCCCTGCTCGTCCCACCAGATTACAGAAACGGTGGTGTCGTCACGGTATCGGCGAGCAAACGGGGAGGGTATGCTCATCAATTTCCGGAGAGCAAATGTATCGCCCCCGCCAAACGCATTCCGAATTAGGTGAACACCGAGGGTGTCATTTCCAAAGGACCACGAGCCCTCAGAGTTCCTCTGTATTTTATCCTTGCCTTCGACAGTCAGTGATCCAGATGAGGTAGGGACCAACTTTTGAAGCTGTGCCTTAGGAACTGTTCCTCTCAGACCTTTTAGATGTCCACCGACAAGCGCGACCACCTCCTCCGAGCTTAACTTATCCCACAGACCATCCGTGGCGAGTACGACGAATCTGGGACCAGGTCTCGAGGTATCCGAGGAACCATCGTCGAAAGAAAACTTGCGGTGAGTGACGACCGGGGTTGCAGTGACATAAGGCGGTGTTTTCAACAATTTCGGAGGTGGCCGTAACGGTTGGTTGTTACCGATCATGAACGCCTGGCTCAAACTTTACGAAAGGAGTTAATTAGACGAAAGGGATAGTTGCAGCAAAAATCGTGCTCACACTTCCTGGACTTCGCGTGCCCACTTGTAGCGGGCATCTCCGAATGCTCTTGTAGGCTCAAGACCGCCAAGAACACGTCCTGAACGGATGACGTCTTGAGCTTCGTCTGAGGGGTGTTCGGACTGCATTCTGTATAGGCATTAGACGTAAGGGAGAAACCAGGAAATATAATATACTTTACCTCTTCAGTTCGTTCGGGTTTCGGCCCGTTTGATCCTCGCTCAACACCTCGACCCTCCAAGAGCCCGTACCATCCGCAGATTCCTCCCAGATACCCGCGACCGCCCTACTATCCCCAGAGCACGCAACATATAAGTCTCTTTCGGCTGTGTCAAAGACAGCCATCAAAGCGCAGCTGCCTGGATGGGGTGTCAACGCGTGATGCCGCAGCAAGGATGCGTCGACATACCAGAAACCGCAGGAAGCATCGTGGGTAGCGCAAGCGGATGCTCACTCAAATCCGGGACTACTCTCTTCTTCAAGGACTCTTTGTCTATGTTGTTGGCAAGAACTTTCAATGGTGCACTGATCAGCTCTTCGTCGAGCTTGGTGAACGCATCTTGTATGGCAAGGGAGATAGTTTGTGGATTTTGGACTCCAGGTTTTGATAATACGGTACCAGAAGATCCGTGAATGAGTGATGAGAATTGAAATAGAACAGCATTAATTAATGTATTGGAAAGAAGGCGGGAAGTATGAGGGCCACTGTGGCCATCCATTACAGCGAAAAGGAGCCAGTCTCCAGGCCCTTTTGGGTCCGAGTCTTCACGAGCAACGATAGCCTCTGCATGGGCGTCCTCTAGGGGGTCATTTGCTGCTACGGAGGCGGTAGTGTACTTCCACGCTGTGCTCTGTCGCGTGACTGAATCTGACTTCACATTCGCGTTGAGACGCTCGTCGACAGCACTGAGTGGCAGTAAATGGAATGTCTTGGTGGACATGACTGGAACACCATTGACACCCAGTGTTTTCACGGGAAGGTCGAATGTCTGCGACTTGTTGTAGCGGTAATAAAGGTACGCTGGGGCGCCAACAACAATGGTCGTAGCGGCCAAGGGTTTCCAAATTCTTCTGAACATAAGACTGTATTTAGCGTGACTGAGTGATCTCGCGGGTGGACAATTGATACCAAAGCTTACTTTGTTCGTGTGGTGGAGGGAAGCGCGAACGTCACGTGAGTTGCCTGAGATCGATTAGATTCCCAAGGACTGCCACCGCGTCAGCCCACCCAACTTACACCAGTACCACGACCTGCTTGCCCACTTTCCCTGCTACAACTCCAGTCGCGTCGTATAGATTTTCAGTCAGATGTTCAGCGTGAGATATCATGCACAAGACGTGATCATATCCATGGATAGAACTGTGGAAACGTCGCCTGGGCACTGCCATGACCCTTTTACCGGCGAAGACCATGACAACATAGAGCGTGAATCTCTTTCACAACCTTTGGCGAACGTGAGTCAAGATATGTGTACGATTATCCCTGATGTAGAGCCTCAAGTTTGTCCTGCATCATTGCTCTCCAAGTCCCCTGCACACACGGTCTCCGAAGAGTGTTCGCAAGTGCCCACCAGCAGCACCCAAGTGGCGTCCTCACAGCAACCTTCTCCAGAGTATTTGGTGTCTCTGGGTATCAAAGTGAGAGACTTCGCGTATCAGAATACCCTCCCCGCGATCGCACCAGTCCCACGTGTCCCCCGACAAGTACAGCCAGCACCCCGAGCGCCAAAACGTGCACAGAGAGACTGGGATGACGGGGGCCCCTCGACGCCATTACAACCAGCCTCGGGGCAGATAGGGTCCAAGAAGCCCCGATCCCTAGAGCGTCAACCAACTGAGCCACTCCAAGAGCCAGTGATTCGCCGTCCGCGGGCCTTGGAACGAATGTCAGCCAAAAGGTCGTACTCCATCGTTACCCCGTCGCCACGAACTTTGGCAAGCCCGCCGCGTGTACGACCTTCTGCTAGCCCCCCAACATCACCGCTGACGCCGCCACTCTCACATCATCTTGAATCTCAAGAATCAGATGTTGTTCAGACCCCCTCCATATTCCCATTTGCTGTGCACGTAAATAATACCAGCATGATCCCCGCTTCACAACTTAATCCAGAATCGCAGCCTGTGTCCTTTCATCCTGTCCTGTACACCCACATTGCATTGGGCTCGCTTTCGTCCCCGAGTGGTTCTCCCGCTCTAATTCCACCACAGGCTGTACCATCTGCTCCCCTGATAACCCCGTTCCTTGACGTACCATCCGAGAACAAAGAGTCGGATGCGAGTCATCGTGTCAGCAAGCGTCGGCGCCGTGGGACTGCAGAAACGACGGTCCCATCGAATCGATATCAACTCCGTCAGCGGCCTACCCCGTCTTCTCGGGCCAGCCTTTCGCGTTGCTCGCATGAAGCAAGCAATGTATCCAGGACGCATCCAAAGCGCACCCGCCGCGTGCGGTGAAGAAACGAAGTTCGAGCAGCATGTTACATTCCATGATTATTTATTTCTTAATTGCTGTTGTGCCAGTGGATTTGACAACATTTGTAACCTCCCAGATCACATGAATTACGAAGTATTAGTATTTTACGGAGAGTCATGTTCTTGTCTGTACAGGCCAGAGCAATATTGATGTCACCCGCAAAGTCATTGTACGACCCTGTGTTGTCTCGGATGAACGAGCTCGCGGTACGGGGGAGGCTCGGCACCTCGGACGTACATAAAGATAAGGAGGAATTAGATACGTAAAGGAACTGGAGATGCGTGCCTCGAGACTGCGCGTCGGGTTGAGTCGGACAATCTGGCAAGAGCCTGTCAGTGGTGATTGAAAGGAGGAAGAGATACGCGAGATCTGGTAGTACACACTACGTATTATTAAAACAACACTCAGCGCTGAACTAGGGTAGTAGAAATCACCCCCTCCGACATTAATGATGGCAGCATCCAACGTCACCATCACTCTCCTCCCCGTCTCCCTCTCACTCGTCCACATCCCCCGCTCCCGTCTCCCCCAGCTGTCTCACCCTGTCCTCAGACAGATCCTCCAGCCCAACCCTGTCTTCCTCAATGTCACCTGCAACGAGATCGAGCTCAGTCTCTTCGCGGAGCATCATATCCTCGCAGACTTCGAGCTCATAGCCAGACGCGACAGGCACAGATTGCGATCTCACTCCAGTTCTGCTCGCAAACGTCCCGCCTTGCACGACGACGATCGAGTCGAGTTTTCTTGCGAAAAATGGAAAGTGCTCCAACTCGACTCTCATTCCGATCAACTCGGTGCGTCTCGCCCCAATTGGAGGCCTTGCATGACCTTGACGAGCCCGCGCGAACAGACGATTCTGGTGCGAGAGTGCACGAACTCTCCGCTCCGCTAGCCGCTGCAGGCATATCCATATTGTACCAGTCCTCGTATATGAGTGACTTCATTTTCGTACGCCAGTCTTGCCTGACCCATTCTTCGAGTCTCTCAACCCACCCATCCTCAGGTCAAGGAATCCAGACTGCGGGAGGTTATGTCACTATTCGGGGCTGCTGGGTTCAACCTGTATTCCTCTGATCCAGAATTATTCATGTCAAGAGTCACGTCCCCTCTCCTGTCGCCAATCCTATCCGATGTATTTCAAGTCAGTGACATTGGTCCAGAGTTTAGTCCCGAGTCAGGTGCTGTTTTGACTCGGACTCGGACCAGCACCGGCGACCCTTCTGCCACTGCTACGATCCGTTTGAATCAAGACAAAGACACTAAAAATGGGACTGGACGAGTTTCATACTACCGCCCTCCCTCACGAGACAAGACCCGTTCACCGTCGTCCACCGAAGTTACCATTCTACCCTCCAAACTTGCATGCGTCGGGCTAGCTGACGAAAGCGTCGATAGTTGGTCACTCAAGATTGTTAAGCTTGTTGCGTTTCCAGACCTCATTCCCTTGAAAGAGTCACGTCCAAGATGTGGCAACACTGCCACGAAGGTCTCGATGAGTAAAAGGATTCAGGAAGATTCGATCCCTTCTTTCCTATCTTGGCCGCGAAGAGGCTCAGATTCAACTAATTCTGTCTCGTCTTCGAGCGAGAGTGACGAAGGCTACCTCTCCCATTCTCCCCGCACAGACTCACCCTCGATATTGCCAGCAACTGTTTCCCGCTCGTATCCCGACGTCTCTCACGCGATCCCGTCACTGACACCCTCTTTCAAGCCTGCCGCTAAACACCTTATTTCGCACGTGTCCGCGCTCTCTCCCGTGGTGTTGAAATCGTCTCTCAGCCGAAGCGCTATTCATTTACCTGTGATCAAACAAATGGATAGCATGTGTCCCAGGGTATCATTTTTTAGTTTCACTCGGACATGCGAAGGTTCCTCTTTGACGACGGATGTGTCAATCCTCGCCGCCCTATTTCCACCCGGGGAGAGGCACATGCTCATCTGCGCAGGGGAATTGGATGCACTTGATATGCATGCCGACAACTCGGATTCAGATTCCGACCAGGATCAAGATAGCGAAACACTCTCAGAAGGCGGTGCCCTGAAGTGTCTTCAAATTGATTTACGCCGGTTTGGTTTAGGTAAGTAGGATCTCTCGGTCTGATTTGGCGCGCCAAGTGACGTCTTCATGCTTTTCGGTCCGTAGATAAGCATGGCCTCGTTAGTCGATATTCGCGAGTTCTGGAAGAAAACGGAATCAATCACATGTACAGCTCCACATTCAAAACCGCCAATCTCCTTGTGGGTCGTTATCTTTCCGCGAACCTGACTCCCTGTCAATCCCTGTCATGCAGGTTGCCAAGGCACACGCTGGTCGCGCCCGAAATCTCCTCGAGTTGTGCTGACGGATCCCAATCGTCTCCTTTAACTAAAACTCATCAAGGTACCGCTGTCCCATATTTGATATTTTTATCCCTCGGACAAGATACCCGTCTCTTTTATACACGCTCGACTACACTCTTTCTCCTCTTCAATTGTTGTTATACTCACGAAACTGCATTGGCATTGGTTTACGATGAACTGAATATCTTGTTCTTTTGTGTTGACGTTCTGGACAGATCGAGGCTCTTTGAGTCGCGTACGCCGACTTGTGGGAACAAGGATACCGTGGAAGGGGAACTGATTTTGTGGGCTGTCAATTCCGCCATGGGATTGAAGATATGCTTTCACATTGGCCCCCGGTTAACGCTCCCCTTACGTACATTGGATGTCCACTGGCAAGTTAATAGTCTGGCCCTCCGAGTGGTCCTGGATCCAATAACTTATGAAGAAGAACATAAGATGCAATACACGATTAGTAAGTATGTATCAGGTCAGGTCAAGTCAATTATGGTGATCGAGAAGACTATTTAATCGAAAGTGTGCGATTCGAATTAAGGGGCCATTGAACGAAAATTGATTGCCAAAGAGGCTTTGGGCGTTGCGACGAACGGCGGATGAGTTGAGGAAGGCCAAATATTTGGGACGATCTTGAACAGTATAAACATGAAGCGTGACGGAAACGAACGAACGAAAAGGATAACGTACAGATGATATGGTCTAACGGAACAAAAGAACCATCAGGGAAATCAACGATGACGGTTTGCCAGCGACGTGGAGAAGGTTGTAACTGGTCATTCACGAAGAGACCTTGTTGGTAAGTGAAAGATGCTGTACTATCGTGCGCGTAGGAAACTGGAAACAATTGTATCAAATGTGGAAGAATCTAAAATATTAATATCCAAGGGAGGAGTCGAGGAAGATTAATGTCTCACCGGAGAGCACACGTGTGCTATAGAGGCAAGCATACCTGGTTTTGCCAATCCCTAATCTCGACCCTTGTCACGGGTATTGGTGAGGCGAGTCGTTGTCATCGTCCCGTCGTGGTGGCAAGTCGTTGCTCGTCGGTTCCGTGTGGGCGAGGAGGTGTGTGTGTGCGTGGCAGCCGCCACATGTCGGTGGCACAAATAAAGCAAGGGAGTCGACAGCGGGGTGAGGTCGCAAAGTGAACCCTCTCTCCGGTGCAAGTGTCAAGCTCCCAATATACAGAGGACCTTGTTCAGGCCTTCGTCATTGCGGTGGTGGTGCAGTCATCACGCTGTTGTGTCATTCGACACATATTTTGTCGTCCTTGTCGTGGTGCTGCTGCCAGTGTGTGGTAACACGGGTGTGGGTATGGGTACGGTTGGAAAATAGGAGCCTTAGTGTAAGCAGTATCGCGGACTTTAAATCTGGATAATTTAAAACCTGTATGTTTACATCCTAATTAGAGAAGTTTGTTCATTGGATCGTATAATCTTAACTCCCGGCCATGAGAGCGAGGTACGGGATTGAGGTTCTGCGTTGTGACATTACTGAAATCGATGTACCAGACTTTGGATTAGGCAAGTGTCCGATTCCCATGCTGCACGGTCAGAAATGGTGATACCTTTACTGGATGCTAGGGAAATACTGATAAACGAAGAAAAGACTACTTAACATGACTAGTAGTCTCACCACACTACTCCCGGCCAAGAGTCTTCCGCCGGAGCACCCCTCCTTTTATGGCTCTTACTCCCCCGATGCAAAAGACTCAGGAGATGCTACTCGTCTCTCACTCCTCAAAGTCTACTTTGCTTACCACTCATCTCGCCGGCAATAATGAGCTGTCGCCACAGAACAGGATGCAGAGTTTCGGTAGTATAAACTCAGTGGGTTAACCCTTTCGTGCAGTATTGATTCTTGTTGATAAAAACCAGTCTTTGGAATCCCCTGGGCCATACCCCATGCACCGAAACTCAGGAATTGCAAATATATCCAATCGTGTAGGCCCTACGACTCTGCGTTACTGTCCAACTCATCCTTCGTTTAGTTTAGCTTACCTGCAGATCCGCGTCTGTGGGGCTCAGATTTGTATGCTGATACGAAGGAACTGGATGATGACATGCATAACCCGGATGTGAAGGACCCACGAACTTGGAGATTCTTTGCTCATCGTAGAATGCTAAACGTAGGATGTCTCTTACTCCTCAATATAGGAATAATTTCCCTCTTGTAAGTCATCCATTCTGCAGCGACACTCACTTTTTACTTGGTTGCGATACTAGTGCTGGGTACCCCATAATCACCTATTTCACAACCAACAATTTTTCAAACAATGGTGGTTTTGGTTTGGGTGGCACAAACGCCAGCGGCCAGGTCTGTCTGTCATAACACATATGGTGTCCACGGTGTTTAACTCGTCTATATATCCAGGTCCCAGTCATTCCGGGGAACTGGGCTCTTATTGACATCGATACCCCTAAGGAGGCTTACACTAAGTCATCTTGGAATGGCGGTCCCGATATGGAACTAGTTTTCTCGGACGAATTCAATGTTCCCGGCCGAACGTTTTGGCCCGGAGACGATCCTTATTGGGAGGCTGTCGACTTGCATTACTGGGTACGTACGTGTATTATCATGCCCACCATTGGTCTATGCTCATTGACGACAACTGTCTCAGGAAACGAACAATCTAGAGTGGTATAGTCCTGATGCAATTACCACTCAAGACGGCAGTCTAGTCGTGACATTGTCCCAGAAGCAGACACATAATTTAAACTATCAAGGGGGTGCGTTGACCTAAGTAACGAACTTAGTTGTCTAATCTTACTCGGATCAAGGAATGATGTCGACTTGGTATATTTACCCCCTTACTCTGGTTTCGAGAGTTAACAAACATTAGGAACAAATTTTGCTTCACTGGTGGATATATCGAGGCAAACGTGTCGCTTCCTGGTGTAAACAACATTGTCGGTAGGTGTTTCCTACAATAAGAAGTCTTCAATCAGAAAATAAATGCCACGAAAGGCTTTTGGCCGGCAATATGGACGCTCGGAAACCTTGGCCGGGCTGGTTACGGCGCTAGCGTGGATGGGATGGTAAGATATAACTCGCTCTGCGTTCGAGGCATGGACTTATTGTCGTTCAGTGGCCATATAGCTATGATGAGTGTGACATTGGTACTGTTGCAAACCAGTCCATCAATGGACAACCAGTTGCAGCTACAGATAGTGGTTACGGTGGCGAGCTGTCCTATCTTCCAGGTCAACGATTGTCCCGTTGCACTTGTCCGGGGGAATCACACCCTGGCCCAAAGCACTCGGATGGCACATTCGTAGGTCGTGCAGCTCCTGAGATAGACGTGTTCGAGGCACAAGTATGTGACCATGATATTTGACATTATTTGTGAAGTTAAGGACTTGATCCTTTAGATTACAGGAACTCCCCTAGTGGCTCAAGTGTCACAATCTGCTCAGTGGGCGGTGAGCATTTTTTCTGCTAACAAGGCAATGTCAAAATTAAAACATTGAATTCAATACTGAAGCCCTTTGACGCGGGTTACATCTGGAATAATAACTCCGAGAACGAAGTTATCGTTAACCCGACCATTAGTGCCCAGAATTCATTCATCGGGTCTGTGTTACAGCAAGCAACATCAGTAGTAACAGAGACAAATCAAATGTGTTATGAAGGTGAGAGTGGATGCTATTCAATTTACGGCTTTGAGGTGAGTCCTTCGTGAGATTATTCAAATTGTTGACGTGCAACTGACACCGATTACAGTACGTCCCTGGATTTGACAACGCGGTGCGCGGTATAATTTGTAGCTGGGAAAACGGGATTAACTTTACACCGGATGGATAGTACATCACATGGGTATCTAACAACCAAGTTTCCTGGACACTCAATGTAGCCGGGATGGCCGCCGACCCCACCGTCCAGATTTCGGCCCGTCCTGTTCCTATGGAACCGATGGTATGTTTCACTGTCCTTAGTGATCGAACGAAGGGGCAAACATTTATCGAACTAGTACATCATCGTCAACCTGGGCATGTCGACCAACTTTGGGGTGGTCGATCTTGAACATCTCCCATTCCCAAGCCATATGAGGGTCGACTACATACGAATCTACCAGCCTTCCAATGCACGCAATATTGGATGTGATCCAGAAGATTTCCCCACCGCTGAATACATTAATACGTGTGTCCTTGATTCAATTCTTGGCCTATCGAAATTAACCCGATATCATTTCAGATACATGGAAGCTTATACTAATCCTAATCTCACGACATGGACAGGGGATTATGGTCAACCATTCCCTAAGAACCGATTCCTTAATGAATGTTGAAGAGTAATACCAACAATATCTGTACCCATAGATGACTTACCAAATTTCCCTTTTAGATCGGCCTGTGGTAACAAGCATTGACACGGTAGGACAGTTGGTAGGACATCGGACTTCAATAGGAAGTGTTGCTGTAATTTATTCTGTAACTCTTCGCGATATATCTATCAGATTTCAAACTTATAGTAGTACTACGACAAAGGTATGCCACAACTTGAACGTGACGTCGACCGATACCTCCTCTGGGTTACCTTGTAAGAATCAGAATCCCTCTCTTTCCATCCCCACCATGGACGTCAAGAGTGAGACGGGCAATGGATCCAGTCTACCAGAAGTTGCTACAGCACAGAGACGTCCTCGCCCGGTGTACTTCCGAAAGCTCCTAACCCGTGTTGCCGTAGCGCTGTCACTCTTCCTCCTTTATGAAACTCTTCCTCGGCATTCTGTCCAACTCACCGACAGGATCAATGCTTGGAACCATTCCTGCTCTGAGGGTATCAAGCCCTTCGATAAATATATAAGACGTGTTGAAGATGTTTTTCTGTTAGCTCCATTCCACATTTTCACTGTAACTGCAACAACTGACGTCGAGTGTGATAGTACTATCCCTTCCACCGAGTCTGCTATAGAAAACTCGCGCTATTATGCCACCCACCCCCATTTAGCGGGCTCGCCGGAAGACTTCCAAGATGCGAAGGAC
>JBBPMR010000750.1:0-15117 GCA_038090415.1 Rossbeevera mucosa | reverse complement strand
ATGGTAACAGTTAGAAGCAGCGCTGAGCGCTGCTGACACTACAATGGGCTAACTAAGTAGAAAAGAGTGCAAAATCACCGGAAATAACATACAATGAGCACAAACCTGGATTCCACTGTCAGTAACTCGAGAGAAGTGAAGAACAGCGGTGTGACAGTAGTACCCTTGTTGACTCTGTCGTGTTAGGGTCACAATGTATGACTCTCGCACACGGTTCCGGTGCCAGCAAGGTCACCATCACCATCAGCAACCTCTAGTGGTAAGCCATTGGCACTCGAACTGAATGAACCGGCACAAAAAGACTTTGATGTAGCTGAAACAATGTAATAGTGTATTTAACGTCATTGAAAACATTAGCCTCATGTCGAAGGACATGTTCTCACTACATGGTCAATACTACCAGTTAATCATCATTTAAGTCGCCCTCCACATCCTCCCAATCATCAACCGGGTCCATGTCCAACTCCTTCTCGTTTGCAACATCCCCATCACTGGGCTGCTCGACACTGTCCTGCAGCTCCGCTGCAATGCACTCGTCCATGGCACCTTCCATGCCCTTGTGCTCATTTATTGCATTCAGAAGAGTGCGAGTGGGTACTGCTTTTGTCAGTTCGCCCGTTTCTATAGCTGAATTCACGACACCTGCATGTGTGCTGGCAACAGCTGACATGAACAATACCATCAATGTGGATAATTTAAGTAACAGCCATTTCTATAGACTTGATCGAGTAACTTCGTAAGTAGTCCTGTTGACTCCATCAGGACTTTGAATTCGCTGAGTGAGCTCAGGTGTCTCCCGCAGACAATAGAGTATTCGTGCTCTTTGAACACAATCACTTTGGGTATGCTGGACTCCCATTCATTGATTGCACACTCAATCTGTTCCGTAGAGTGAGTAGCGGAGCCTTTCTATAGATCAAAACCCACTGCAATGATTGCTAGTGCAAACCCTGGCATGGGAAAGGGCTGGTAGTATTTCCTCCATTGAATACCCTCACTTTTCTTCGGCTTAAAGATGACTGCATCAATTACTTGTTGGATAGCGGGCGACAAATAAATGCCAGTATATTCATCAAGCATTTTGCCATGGCTCTTCTCACATCAGTGAGCATAGACAATGACATAACTAAGTTCCACCCACATACTCGAAATATAAATGCAGAGTCCTGTTTTAATTGCAGGAATAGTGCACGGTTCTGCTTGACTGCACTGGCATCCATGGTGGTATGAAATCTATACACTTTTATGACAACATCATGGGCCTTCGTATTGAACTGACCCCAAATATGAGGACACTGTGAAACGCCCTATCAACAACACATGTTAATAGTATATTTGTAGTCCCAGCTACCACCAGGAGCAACCGTGGCGCCCATTATACTTGCCTCCGACAAAACAGAGTTATCGTGATTCAAGAGTGACAAAATGGCATGGCCAGTGTATTTGACCATTGGCAACATTTCGAAACATGTTCGTCGTCAGCCTACGTGGTACGCTTTGATCTTGGTGGAGTACCTACCTGTCTCAAAGCTCGAAACGTTCCAGAACAACTCTGTGGCCAGATACTGCCTCTTTTACTACTGCATGAGGCAACTTGTCCAACCTCTTGTAGCTGCCAGCCAGGAGGGCATTGACATGGTGTGCACCGACAGGCTGGTCAGGCGAGTATACCCTATTCCTGCTGCATTTGTTGGGGATCACCCTGAACAATGTTTGGTTGGGTGTTGTGCTGAAAACTGGTGTCCCAAATGTCAAGTGCCTGCAGACCAATGTGCCACCAACTTCGAATTTCCATGTCGTAATCAAGCACAGATAACTCATGTACTCCAAGTGCAAGCAGCTGGTGAATACCCCCCTGAATTCATTGCAGAGGGTCTGCGCCCCATTTTCTCACCCTTTTGGGCAGATCTCCCTCATTTCAACATATTCACATACATTACCTTAAACATTCTGATAAGCGTTGATAGCTTGTGGGAGAGAGATAAACACCAGTTTGGACTTCAGGAGCACACTGGAGTCCACTGTGAGTAACTCTGGGGACAGTATGAACACCACAAACATCTTTTTTTTTAAATAGGTATATTAATCTACGTGCAATTGAACAGTACAGAGTACATGGGAATGCATGAACACATTGGCACATGAAGGTGAGTTATTCACACCTGTGGTACAGCTGCCATTAGTAAAATATGCATGACCTGCAGAGAATAATTCAAATGACCTCACGTCGTATCTGAATAATAACACCTCCCCAGCCATTCTTCGGCTTCTCTTTGCCCTCACTGCTGCCGTACTTATGTAATTCATGCCTCCAACTTGCATGTTGTTATGCCATATTTGTTCTAGTTACTCATGTGTACTTATTCTAGAAGCCACAATGGAAATAGTTCCCATTTGGAAAGCTTTCGGTTGCTGGTCAATAAAAGAAATAGTACAGGTCTATCATCCAATCGGAGACCACCAAGAGCCCACAAAAGAGTAGTCAAGCAGTACCATTGTTCTGTTGAAGGTTTCATTGAACTACAGCATGTAAACGGGAATATCCTAATCTTTTAATTTTTGTGGTCTGTGTCTGTCCTTTGAGGATTCGTTGCGAAGGTTCCAGCACTTTTTCCTGTTCTAGTAGATTCATGTGGTCCACATGAGACTAAAATGGCTAAATTGGAAGGATCACCAGTGTGACATGACGTGACTGGTAATGCTGCAACTCCTGCAACTCCCCCAATTCTAATTTGAACTCCTGGGAATGATGACTTTACACTCATTGAACTGAACTGACTCAATGATTTGTGGGTCAATGTTATCAATGAACTGCTAGGTGGCATAGATCAGGTAAGTTATTGGAATCTTCTGAATAACTGAGGTAAAATACTCTTCGGCTCCAGCACGTGTGGATGCCTTTGGGGTCCTTTCTCATATGGTATGAAATTTTTCACCTGCAAGTATCTCACAGTATGCGGACTGACGCAGCTTCTCTGATATAAAAGCTAGCTGGTGCATGGTAATGGCCAGATGGCCAGAATCAGCATCTGGAGTCATTGACGGTCTAATAAGATCACCTGACTCCCACCACATTGTAGCCGCTCCCCACTCCCAAATGCCACTTTTTACCAGTGTTAACCTTACCAGAGAATCATCTCTCGCATCACAATCCTCTCTACCTTTGACAGGCGAGGAACAGATCCTGCAAGCCTTTCCTAACCTACCTCCTGCAGGTAGCATTTCAGTCGAGAATAGCCTCCAACAAGCTGTCTCGTAGGTACATGATCTAACCTCTCAAAACTCAGACAACATAGTAAATAGCTCCCCAGCAGTTATCCAGTGACTGGTCTGAAACTTTATCAGTATCTCAGGAGCAATGCAGATCAGTTCAATCACCCTTGCAAGACTGTTTTAGCCCATATTATGATTCATTCTCTTCCACTCCCCATATGACAGCATTAACTCTGACATCCTTCTGCTCAGCTAGCCAGCAGTCATTTAGTGCTGGGAATGGATATCAGGTAGCATTGGGCATGAACCACAACCATGCTCGAGAGAAGGAAGAACATACCCTGCTAATTTCCTCTGCCTCTGATGCACTTGTCAATAATATATGGTACTCAATAGTGGCTGGTGTTACAGCTTACAACCACACATGCATAATCAGATACTATGGAAAGACAAAATTATGGAATGTTTCAACTTCGCATGTTTCACCACCAATCATGGTATGAATACTAACTTTCATTTGATCTATCATATGATCTCATGCATTACCTGTTAGATCCAGCTATACTTTCCAAAAGCATGGAGTCTTGAATTGTCCAATCACTCTTGTCATTTCGATCAAAGATGGCCAAAGTGGCTGAAACCTATGGCCAAGAGTACTTATAAAACTCCATGCCGTTGATGCCTGAACAAGCCCCAGACTATACCAGATTGAAAGCACTCGTCGGAGAGATGACGGACTGTTGATAGGGCGTTTCACAGTGTCCTCATATTTGGGGTCAATTCAAGAACAAATTTTTTCTTCACAAATAGGAAATGAATGTGAGTACATGATACAGCTTGTAGCGATAATGACTGGACATACTTCTAGGGTACCGGGCAGGAATTTGGACATCTGATTTTGGAAAAGTTTCATTTGTATTTCTGGTACAGTCGTGATTCTCTGCTGGTGGTAAAATTCTGTTCTAGCTATATTACCATGTCTATGTGCATGCTGCTTTTTCTGGTGTTGCAGTACATTGAAAATTAGTGGTGGAACTTACTGATTAATTGTTATCTTCCATCAGTTACTCTGTACACTTCATTGGATCTCGAGAAGTAATGGATAACAGCGCATCCACTGAGCTTCGACCATTTGTTTTCCTCCCTGCTGTCATGGTGGCTGTCTGTGCATCACCCAGCACTAGCCCCTCATTCATTCCGAGTCCTTCCAGCTCCTATGCTGTATTGTCGTCTGCCCCGGTGGATCCATGGCCAAGCTTATGTTTCTTGCTGTCGGTTGCTGGCCCTTTCATATCCTACGGTTCACAACCACTGGCAATTGAAGGCACAGAGTTTTCTAGTGGGCCAAGCCTCGACCTTGGTCCTAGTGGAGAATATGATTTACATCAATATCCATACTAGTAAAACATAGGCATGTACTATTAGATTCGTAAATCCTGTATGTTAGTACACTTTTTCTAGTCTTGTGCATGATACATATTATTTCAGCGCGATTTATCAATATATCCTGGGCCAGTTAGTACCTGAGCAATGACCCTAGTTGCCATGCTCAGTGCTCATCGCCATTGCCATAACTGTTCCCACCCATCCCCTATTCTCATTCTTGCCCTCTGACTTGTGCTACGGTGCCACCACAACATAATGGACAATACAACGTCCCATCCCCATCTATGTCTACTGCTTGCTAATGACATGATGACATCCCCACATAACATGATAACGATGACACCCATCTGTCCCACCACATCCCCCATGTGGAAGTGATCATGCAATGTGTTACGTTTCACTTGCCTCTTTGTCATAAATCTTACAAATTACGAAAGCTTTGGCATCTGCCTCTTTTCCAGCAGCTGAATCATGCCATCCCCTTTCATTCCGCAGCTTCTGGAATGGAAGGCACCCCAAATGTAGAGTTGCTTGCTGTAGTTAGTCCCATCAGGGCATTATATAGAACATTTGCACTTGGCCATTTATCAAGTATGCTCATAACATGAGCTAGAAGTGGTCTATCTGATCCATTTACACATTGATGCTGCAATTCCAAATGAGGTCTCTCCAATCAATGGGGTCTAATGAAGGAGACTAGAGTGGAACACATGTATATTATGATAACAGGGAGTGTATCGAGGGGAATTAGTCACATGGATCTGCATATGATTTCAATGGTGATGGCAGAAAAAGAAGACACCATGCATGCATAGAAGAGCACACTAAGTCCTTAGGGGAGAAGAAGAAGGATTTGTGATTTAAATATTTTTACAGGATATGATACGTAAGAATCCTTTTTGTAAGTTACATATATTTGAGGTTAAAGCAAAGCACTGTGACCAAAGCTAAGCCGAGATTGCAGTGTGTGGATAGTAAAGAGATACAACCACGAAATGAAGAAAATGTTGCAGAGAGAGCACATGTCAGAAGGCTGGGAGGAGGAGAGGAAAACAGAAAGATGATGAGTGGGTCCACTGGCAGAACGGGGTGGATCACCCTCAGCCAAGCCAGATCTTGGAGAGCCCTCTTGCCGGATCCATGGAGGTTGCAGATGGGCAAAGGATGTGTGGAGATAAATTGTAATAAGAGTGCCGCACAAACTGAGGCTTGCCAGCCCTGCAACTTTTTGTCAC
Source organism: Rossbeevera mucosa (assembly GCA_038090415.1). NCBI lineage: Eukaryota > Fungi > Basidiomycota > Agaricomycetes > Boletales > Boletaceae > Rossbeevera > Rossbeevera mucosa. Next base: position 9,283 of record JBBPMR010000750.1, on the reverse strand, counting down.
AATTGATTGCATATGGTGGTGCTGAAGAATAAAGAACAATATATGTATTGTATATGAATGGTAGCATATGAGGTGAACAAAAACTCAAGAGTCCATATTACTACAGGAACTTGAGACTGAGATATTTGAAACTACACGGGCATCATGATCACTACCAGCAGACTCTCTCCCACATGGCCCAAACAAAGACATACGTTCTTCAAGCAGACCTATCTCTTTACTATTGAAAATATGTTTGATCTCACCAATTTGCCAATCTGCTTTCTGAAGAAACACTTCGGCCTGATCACATCTGTTTGTAGCAACAACTTGCATAATGTCAAGCTCCTTGATGCGGAGGTGATGAAACCATGAGTGGGCCATGAAGGTGTCCCGGCTTGCTCTCATGAGTTCTAACATGTGAAGGGCGTGAATCCTTTCCACCTCTTGCGACACCATTGCAGACTCCTGAATTGCACAACTCAAGACGACATCTATATCATCAATAAAAATTCTCACTGTGGTTAATACCCTTTTGAGCTTTTTGTGAGGTGAAGGTAGCGAAGATAACTTGTCCATCATTCCATCTGAAGGCATCATAAAATCAAAATAAGTTCGCTTCCGAGAATTCAGCTTGTTTGCAATAGGTAGCGATGAAGTAGGTGGAGAAGCATACAGCTTGTTGTAGATAGGTGGTGAGGAAGTTGGTAAGGGGCCATTAGACTGGACCCCATTGGGTATGGACAACCTAGAGCTGAGCAATGTTTCTTTCGGTGGGGTTATCAGAAGACTTGACTGGAGCTTACCAGTAGACATATGCATTTATATGGCGGTTTGATTCAAACTTGAGCATGGGAGGCATGGGGTGGCAGTTGAACATTGAAGTCCGCTTGCATTCACACAGGGCGGGGCATGCCAGTGGAATACTTGTACTCAACAAATGCTGACGCACGTGTGATGGGGACATGTGTTGAAGCACCAGAGGAGGAACATGTAGACGATTATTGCGGATGAAATTCAGCTCATCAATGGGCAGACATCTAGTCATTATAGCCCCCATTCACAACACCATCTGCTGCCTTTTTTCTTTCTTGTGCAACATGGTTCAGCTCAACTCTTGTTATGGCCACAGAAACTACTGATTCCCCTTGCCCACCTCCTATCAAGGATGTCAAGTCTTTGCCACAGGAAGGGGAATATGTAGTTTAATCCCAGTCATAGTACCAGTACCTGACACAACAGAAGGAAGTGGGATGTCGTCATTTGGATCATGGAAGAGCTAAATCTGAGATGCATCCAGTAACTGGCCATCAGAACCAAGTGCACATTGCTGAGTGTTGGATGACATAGTCACTGGGATGATGTGGGATTGCGAGTAGGCATAGGTGGTGAGTCAGTGATTTGAATCACATTGCTGACTCAGACACCTTTATACACAAGGTACGATTTGCTGCTAGCGTCGGGTTCAAGTTTGGGAAGATAATGGTGCATATGGAGTCACGGCAACAAATTTCACAAAGCACGTTTTTGGGAGTTCATTGGATGATCAGCAGGATGGAAGCTAAATTACTCATGTTGAACTTCTGTCTTGCTAGCAAGGACGCCAACATGCCCGAGTTCACTAGTAAGAAATGTTAAAGGCTATATTAATTTCCTTAAGTAAAGGGTCACTGGGTGTTAATGGTTCTGAACACATTCTGAACCTCACACAAACGTTCAGCCTCTCATGAACACAAACATGAACAAGCGTTCAGTTCAGCGCTCCTGCTGAACTTTGAACCAGACTGATGCATCACTATTGGATGCTACATTAGATTTCACACAGATGCTGGAAATACGGATGAGGATACTCGACCTATCTGATGTGAGCCCGAGTTGAGTCTTCGCTCTTGTCTTAGTAGTCTTTGCTAATAGCCATGCTTTTTAGCATATAATGTGGCTTTGGAAATGGATCCAATATGGTTGGCGTAACTTCCAGGTGGATTTCAGGGTCACTGAGTACTCATTTGACACGTAAAAAATGTCATCTGTGCTTAGTTAAATAATGATTGTATTAGGAATTGGTGCAATGTAAGTATCTGGCTCAAAATGACACTAAGCATACCCTTGAGATGGTGGATGAGTCCAAGTCCAGTAGAAGTTTGAGGACATGCTCCAGTTGCAAGTACAATGCTCCACCCCCCTGGTGTTTGCAGACTGCTACGCTTCACATGTCCGACATGCCAAACAGCTGGTAGATGAGATCATAGTGTTGAATGAATATTTATTCGTTCTACATAGAGTAGTACCTATGACGCTAGTATTACATAAGTGCTGTGTACATAACTCTCGCTTATATGTCTGAGTTAAATTAACTTCTTGTATTCAACCACCCGCATCCCAGTCTCAACCTCAGAATCTATCTGATGAGTCTAGCTCTCTCCTCTCTGGTTCCCTAGTGTAAGCGCTGCCGTATGGCACGCTCTCACTTCATCAGGTTATGAGCCCTGGTAGTCAAAGCGGTACATCGCGCCTTTACAGCTGCAGTACCCGCTAGCTCCAGAAAGTTCACTGTTGTGCGGAAATGCTGCATGCAGAGGTTGAAAACCCACAATGGTTTAGTACTGCTACATGGAAATGCTGCATGCAGAGGTTGTATACCAATACCTTGCGCTTCATTGCTGCAATGGTCCTGTATCTCCAGGAGGCAGAACCTATGTCGGTTCAAAATGCTGACTAGTTCACGTTTACAGAACCTACAATGTCTTTCTCCTCCTTAATCTCAATCCCTACTTTCACTGGTGCTAACTGGTCCCAATGGTGGCCTGTAATGCACTCATACATTCAATCGACCAGTTGCACTTGGGTCCTCTCCATCCCATTCCCCACCTTCAAGTCCAGTGACACTCTCGACGCCATGAACATCTGACTCTCCTGGAGGAAGGCTAACAATACGATCGTCGGTACAATCAAGCTGCACCTCTCTGAATCTCTAAGGAGCAAGCACTTCAAGGAGGACAATGCCACTGCCCTTGTCCAAGCTCTTAAAGACAAATATGACACGCTCGGCATCACCGGAGCCTTTGCCCTCTTCAAGGAGCTACTCGATACAAAGGTGGCTCAATCCTCCCATCCTGCTCCCTCCATCAACAGAATGGAGACTCTCTTCTTGCACCTAGAGGCTGCAGGATATGAGCTCTCCTCCAAGGTTCAGGCGATGCTCCTGCTCGCCAAGCTCCCTCCCTTCATGGACATCGTTGCACAGATGATCACACAGAAAAGAGACACTGCCGGCAAAATTGTTGACCCCACTGTTGACGCTATCTAACAGGCTGCGGTCCTATCATGGGACCAGTGCCAAATGAAGGAGAATCTGAAGGACCCTCAGGTCCACAAGATCAGCGCCATTAAGTGCAAAGGAGACGACCCCATGTTTGAAGAGCAGCAGTAGTCAAACAACAGCAGTGCTAAGAAGAACAAGGGGAAGTGTGGCAAGTGTGGTGGCAAAAAACGGCACGAGCGAGAAGCTTCCTCCACCAGCCATGACCATGGCCATGCTCACATCGCCTCCATTACCTATACCATCAGTCCCGAGCCCTTCTCTGATCCTTGTGCTATTGCCAACTGTCCTGCTCAACTTTACCAGGGGCACCAAGGCCCGCCTGCCTGTCCTCAGATACAGCAGGTGTTCTCTCTCGCCCACCGGCTTGAGATCACCCCATCCATCAAGACGATTCACTCTGTCGATGCAGGACTAACAAGGCAAGGCACCTCCTTCCTCGCTGACATCCAACCAGTTGCCTCCTCCTCTTCCTCCTCTCAACTGCTCACCTCAAGGCTTGAGCCTGTCTACAAGTCTGAAGAAGACACACCCCCTCCATTCAAATGTTCTCAGAGGAATGCCATCATGGCTCCCCCCTCAGACAATTGGGATAACAATGACCTTGTTGACATCTATGGATCGGACGATGAAATGTCCTTCAGCCCTGTCATTCCGCATGCTGAAAAGTTAGTACCCTCCCTCTACAGCTCCACAAGGAACTCGCTAATAGCTGCATCTGCGCTTACAGCTTGTAGTTACATATCCTTGTGTAATAGTGTAGAAACATGCACAATGGATTTTTGCGCCTGCTCTAAGTGTGCACACCATAAAGCATAAGGTGGAATGACTCTGGATACTTGACTCTGGTGCTTCAATGGTCTGCTCAAGGGTGAGGGAATTAGGATCAAGGATGTCCCTCAACAAAATGGTTGTACAGAATGATTCATGCGCACCACCCTTATGGATAAAGCTGAGGCGATGCGCCATATGGCTTGCTTGCCTGATAGCTGGTGGGAGTTTGCAGTCACTCATGTGACCCATATATACAGCAGAACATCCCTAAGCCGCCTCCAATGGCACATGCCTTATGAGGCTCTTTATTCAAAGAAGCCCAGGATAGAACACTTGCGCGTCTTTGGCTGCGCTGCATATGTTTTTCTCCCTGCCGATGTATGGGCTGACAAGCTCGCCCCCAAATTGGAATTAATGGTATATCTAGGTGTTGCACCAGGGAGTGAATCAAACTTCCTGTTCATGCATTCCCTTAACAATGTCCTGTTTACAGCTGCACAAGCCTCCTTTGAGGAAGTGCAATTTTCCTGCTGTAACAAATCTAGCAGAGCGCCTCCATAGTCAACAGCTAAACCAGCCCAGCCTGCTCCCTCTCTCGACACACCCATAGTGGTGCCCTCTCCTATTAGATGGTATCATCCAGCAAGGTTACCCATCACCACCAAACACTACTTTGCCTTCTCCCAAACTTCACCAGCCGAGCACTCCTCCTCAGAGAGCTTCAGCACCTCCTGTAGTACCACCTGCACTGCGCTGTTCTGGCTGCATGCACAGAGTCCCCTTAGGGACATTGAGCATGAAGATTGTGCTGCTCGATCATGCCCAGTACCTGGTGATTTTCCCAACACACCCGTTGCCTCTGCCCCTGCTTCTAATAGTAAAGCTGACATCGAATGATCATGTTGTGAGGGGGGATCTAGACTTGCAACATTCTTACTGTTGAAGGCATTACCAACAGTCACTGAAACCAAACCACACCACAAATGGACCCACAGGGATATCCAAACCCTGCCATCCCATGAGCAAAAGGACTGGAAAGATGCATGTCAGAAAGAACTCAACATGCTCTGAAAGAGACAAGTCTTCAAACTTGTAGATGCGCCGAAAGCCTGCAAAGTTATCTCAAACCACTGGGTTTTTGACATCAAAACCTGATGGCTGCAAACGTGCCCGCCTCATAGCAAAAGGCTTCTCCTAAGTCGAAGGTGTTGATTTTGACAACATATTCTCCCCTGTCGTGAGGTTTGAGACAGTGTGCTTAATGCTTGCACTGGCCTCCCTCGAGAACTGGCATATAGAGACATTGGACTTTCGAAGCACCTATTTATATGGCAAGCTCGATAAAGAAATCTACATGAAGCAACCTGAAGGATTTACAGTCAGAGGACAAGAGCATAAAGTGCTCCGCTTAAGGTGTGCCCTCTATGGCCTGGAAACTCAAACGCAGTGCTAAAGTCTGGCCTTTGGTCACATGAACAAGTCGCACAAACAAGTTCAAACCCAATTCAGCAGTACATACATTCTTTGCTCTCACCCAATCTATCCTCATAATAGACGCTATGACTCGATCAAAGGTGAAGGTCCAACAGTCCAAAGCCGCCCCTTGCCCGCACAAGGAATTAGCAGTGATGTCCTGCATTCACTCTAAAGTGAAAAAACAGCACAGCACTTCTGGTCTGGCTCTGTGCCTCAACATCCAAATGGAGGTTAATGGAGAGCATTCCACAGAGAAACCCCCCTCTGCTTCGCCACTGTTACCCCTCGCTGCTCAGGTCGGCACCTCCAAAGAATGTCATAACAAGGTGCATGAATCTATTCAAAGATCTTTTGCTGATTGTATTGCTCATGGTTTTGTTTTTGGGTTCAGCTCTGCATGCTATGCCAAGACGGAGCCGAGGTCCAGTACTGTTGCAACAACTGCCCTAGGGTAGTCTGCAACATGTGCCTCATCATCCATATAGGTGACCTATCTACCATCAACTCCCCCAATGTCCACTTCTTGTGCCCAAGCTGCCACAAATTACAGGATCAGATAGAAGGTGGTAAGAGGAATTGGGTGTTTTGTCCCTATCAGGTAAGTTCTTTCCTCTCTGACTCTGTCGCACAACAATGGAGCTGGAACCATTCATTTTTACAGGGGTTTACTTTACTACAAGACAGCTAGGAGGTGCCAGCGCTTTCAACCCTGCCACATTTCTCAGACATCTGCGGTGTGTCTGCTCGGAGGCAGATTGATGATGACTCTCTGGTTGTTGTCCACCTCCATTGCGTGGACATGCCTGCTAAGGGCTCCCCACCATCCATACTGGTTACCTACCTTCACTCTTATTTCCCCGACGAAGAATCTCTGCAACTACATGACATTGAGTTTGACCTGGGAATGCTCCACAAGATCACTGCCCACACCCAGAATCTGGACTCTCTGGTGGTGAAGCTTTGGTCCACCCCCCTGGGTCGAATTCTAATATTCGTCACTACTCACAGCGATGAGAACCAAGGGGAATTGTTTGCAGGAAAGGATGGGCAAGAGCAGAGGTTTTTAGCAGAAGTCTCTCAGGTAAGTTTAATTCCCTCTGCCATTGCTCGCCAACGGCTGATGAAATAATTAATTTTAGTTTTTTGATGTTCTAATCCCCCCTTCCTTAAAGGATGTTATTCAGGGGGGGACGTTAGTCCTTCTGACCTGTGGTTGGGTTCTCTCTTACCCAGAGTCTTAATCCGGCCTCCTGTGGTCTTTGCAAAGATAGTCTTCTTGCTGTTGCTCTTTCAGAATGGTTTTCTGATTCATTTCTTGTAGCAAGGGGTTAGACCGTGCTCTCATATTCACTGCAAAGCACTTTCAAAGTCCACTGGCCTTGCCATTTCTGAACACTTTTTTTTTTCCTGCTTTGTTGAAGGGTTTGGTCTGCGGGAGGCAATGCCTAAGGCCTTGACTAATGGTTTTGACCTTGGGTTGCATTCAGATGTCATCCTCTTCGAGTCCAACTGCCCCTCCTCGTCATGCCATTGTTCTGCACCATCTATCACCAAGTTCATGTGGTGGAACTCTCACCACCGCCCCTATGGGTTCACTCTTCCACTGGCATGCCCGGTATGCAACACAATCCACCCCTGGCAGGAGTTCACCTCGGCACCAAGTGGACAGTGGGTGACTGAATGTGGAAATCCATCATGCAGACTGAACAGCGATGGATCCAGAGAGCATCCAGCTGGGAAGGAGTCTGGGATGAAACCGGACAATATTCAGTTCATCATGCTGACAAAAAAACACATGAATGGCTGGTTTATGTTGAACATTTCATCTGAATTCACGTAATATATATCAGACTCTCAATGTATATCTACTTGATATGTTTGGAACCACCCTTACACTGTTTATAGTAGCTAGAGGAGTGGATGTTTGTCTGATATATTGTATCGAATGTATGCTAGATCGTTGCAAATGCTCCACCAGCGGTCTGGCTGACAAATCTGGGAGCTGTGCACCTTGACATCCACTGGACATATGTGGCAATATGCTGCATTGTGGTCGTGGGATATGTCAATTGACTATCAGTGAAGAGTCTAGTAAACATCACTCACATATTATGTATGTATTTGAGTAGATGTGACACAGTCCTATATACTCATGGAGTGAATATTGGGTGTGAGCCATGATGTTGCCACATCAGGAAACTATATTTTTCCACTGTAACAAGGGTCCATTTTCTGTAGTAACTGTAGTGTACATAGTACTACATTGTCGTCATATAACACATTTCGTACTCGATTACTCTACATATGATCTGGTAGCAACTTGATATAAACCACATACAACAGGGTGGCATGTGTATATAATATAATATATGTAGCTTAAAAAGACTTAGCAAAAATTGTATTATGTTGCTTACATCATTTGCTTCCCTTGATGTTAACAATTATTGAATGCCAACAGTAAGTACTGCATCATCATCATCCTTGTTGTCACACCCTCACAATGTTGATGTTAGGACTTAGCGTGATGCTATCATGACAACACTGTGACCACAACCATGATGTGGCCACGAGATGACACAGTGCTGCCACTACAGCAATGACGCCAATGCCAATGCCACCACAACAACAACAATAATGACACACCACTGCTGTGCCACCAACTGATGACACAGACAACGGCACGATGACAGCACCACCACCACCACCACGGCAAGGGGGATTTTTCAATGGCAGCAAGTGGCGGTTGTGGGGATTGTCCTGTCCCCATCGTTGTTGTGGGTCACAGCGGTGAGTGGCAGTTGCAGGGGTTGATCTGTCTCCATTATTGTCGTGGGTCACAGCAGTGAGTGGTGGTTGTGGTGGTTGCCCTTTCCCCATTGTTGTTATGGGTCACAGCAGTGAGTGGTGGTTGGGCAAGGGGGATTTTTAAATGGCAGCGAGTGGCGGTTGCGGTGGTTGTTCTGTCCCCTTTGTTGTTGTGGGTCACAGTAGTGAGTGGCGGTTGTGGGGGTTGATCTGTCCCCACTGTTGTCATGGGTCACAGTGGCAAGTGGCGGTTGTGGGGGTTGCCCTGTCCCCATCGTTGTCATGGGTCACAGTGGCGAGTGGCAGTTGGGCAAGGTGGATTTTTCAATGGCAGCGAGTGGCAGTTGCGGGGGTTGTTCTGTTCCCTTCGTTGTTGTGGGTCACAGTGGCGAATGGCGGTTGGACAAGGGGGATTTTTCAATGGCGGTGAGTGGTGGTTGCGGGGGTTGTTCTGTCTCCTTCGTTGTCATGGGTCACAGCAGTGAGTGGCAGTTGCGGGGGTTGCCCTGTCCCCATTGTTGTCGTGGGTCAACACAACTACAACAACAACAGTGCACCACCGATATGCCACTGATTGGCGACATAGATAATGGTGTGATGATGACAACACCACCACTACCACTACCACCACAATGTTGATGACAACGACAATGCCAGTACCACCACCACTACAATGACAACACCACCACTACCACTACCACCACAACGTCAACAAAGACGATGATGCCGGCACCAGCACCACCAGTACCACCATGACATTGACAGCGACACGACTGCGATGACAATGATGACTCCACCACCACCCAATGGCATGACTTCACCACCACCACCATAACTATGACTCCAACACCACCACCGCGACTACGACTCCACCACCACCACCACAACGTCAATGGTGACGCAACAACAACAACAACAATGCACCACTGA